>JNEM01006051.1:0-11704 GCA_000697335.1 Conidiobolus incongruus B7586 | reverse complement strand
GACAATCTTCTGGAGCTGCTGAAGGCACTAAATATCGTCTTCCTGCTGGTAGAATTGTGCCTTATTCATGGGATTATCCATCTGAAAAGAACAAATTGTTAGTCATTAGTGTAAACGGATTCCAAAGAGAAATTGATTTCCAAGAAATTGGTGTTAGCATGCCTTTCAAGTTTAAGATTGGAAATCAATCGCATATTATGTCTATTGAAGTTAAAGCTGAAGGCCTTGTGATGGTGCTTCGATTAACTCCTTACCGTGCTGATGAGAGTGTTTTCAAACCAACATATGCTCCTGCTCCTGCTTCTAACCCTACTACTTCTACAAATACTACTATTACCAGGACTGGAACCACTCAAGGATTTGAGTTAGTTCAAACTGAATCCAAAGTATCATTCACTTTCCAAGTCAAATTGGAAGGAATTGGCGTCTCTGTAATCAATAGAAGAAATCAAGAATTAATTTATGCAACCTTCAGAGGACTTGATTTCAAATTCGAGGATTCTGATGCTTCTCAGTCTATCAGCTTATGTATTAAATGGATTCAAGTTGACAATCAGTTATACGGAGCATTATACCCCATTATTCTCTACCCCACAGAAATTCCAAAGCATGGCAACGAATCTAATTTACATCCTGCTCTTAGATTTATTGCTGTTAGAGCTAAAGATGAATCGTATGGTGTTAAATTCTATAAATATGTTACTTTTTTGATGCAAGCTATGTCATTTGAAGTGGACGAAGATTTCTTGTTTGCTCTACTGGATTTCGCTAAATATAGTATTCCAGGACATGAAATTGAAGCTACTCAAGATGATGAACTCGACCCTCACTCCATGGAAATTATTGAGCCAAAAGCTCAAGAAGATGAACATCTCTCATTCTTTGAAGTTTTCCATATTCAACCACTGAAGTTTAATATCTCCTTCACTCGAACTGAGAGAATTAACCAAGAAGAAAATCCACCGCCTTCACATAATCCAATTACCTTCTTATTTAATGTCCTCACTATGACAATTGGTAGTATCAACGATGCACCAATTAAATTCAATGCTCTAGTGCTTGAAAATTTGTTGGCTACTTATCCTGTATTGGTGAATCGATTCTCCAGTTACTACAGCCAAGAATTCTTGTTCCAGATACATAAAATTGTAGGTTCTGCTGATGTCATTGGGAATCCAGTAGGCTTATTCAATAACTTAAGCAGTGGTGTCGTTGATATATTCTATGAGCCTTATCAAGGCTTCGTAATGAGCGATAGACCTCAAGATTTTGGTATTGGGCTGGCTAGAGGCACTAGTTCCTTCGTTAAAAAGACTGTATTCGGTTTATCCGATTCACTCAGTAAAATTACTGAGAGTTTGGGTAAAGGTCTCTCTGTCGTTACTATGGATAAAGCATACCAAGATAGACGTAGAATGACAAGAGTCAGGAATAGGCCTAAGCATGCCTTATACGGTGTTGCCCAAGGTGCCAACTCTTTTGGATCGAGTGTAGCTAGTGGCTTAACTGGTGTTTTGATGAGACCCATTGAAGGTGCTGAAAAAGAGGGTGTTGGTGGTTTCTTCAAGGGTATTGGTAAAGGTTTAGTTGGAGCTGTTGCCAAACCAGTTGTTGGTGTTTTTGATCTTGCTAGTAATGTCGCAGAAGGAATTCGTAAT
The DNA here is from genome assembly GCA_000697335.1 of Conidiobolus incongruus B7586. Lineage (NCBI taxonomy): Eukaryota > Fungi > Entomophthoromycota > Entomophthoromycetes > Entomophthorales > Conidiobolaceae > Conidiobolus > Conidiobolus incongruus. Next base: position 10,046 of record JNEM01006051.1, on the reverse strand, counting down.
ACCACAACTGTGTTTGATGGTACCGATATTGACCGTGTTCGTCTAACAAGATATATTGGGCCAGATGGTGTCTTAAAACCATATTCTCAACGAGAGGCTTTAGGCCAGTCCTGGCTCAAAGAAGTTAAGGATGGTAAATATTTCTCTGAGCATTATATCGCACATTATGATCTTAGAAGCTCGCAAAATGTAATCATGCTGACTGGTAACAGAGTATTACTCCTTCGTTCCAAGCAACTTACTTTAGAATGGGATATTGCCTTAGCTGAATTACATACTGTCGATATGGTCAATAATGGAATTCAGTTTATTCTCAACAATGGAGAGCCTGGTCCTTTTATTCCCATCACTGAAGCAGCTGCCAAAAAATGGTTTTTTACCAAAGTTGAAGAAGCTCTCAACCAATATAGACAATCTAATCGACCTCTTGAATAATTCAAATCTCAAATTTTCTTTCTTTCTATTTGAATAAAAATTCTATTTTTTAGATAATAATTTTCAGCTTTTATAAATATATACAATATAAATAAAACTTTAAATTACTTAGTTTCGAAATAATTTAATAATAATTTATCTGTTTATGAAATTCAAATTTTAGATACTATTATTTATTGAATAAAATAATTATTTTATATTAAAAATATTTAATATTTTTGATTTCGAAATTTGAAATTTAAAATTATATATTATATATGTGCGTTTTAGTTAGCTATATGAGTCAGAAATGTTATCAAATTAAAAATAATTAATATAGTAATATAAAAGAAAATTTATTATAAAGCATATATTCAATAAATGCATCAATAGAAATGAATTAATCATAAGCATAAAAATAAGTAGCAAAATCATAAAGTGGTTGACCATCCTCATCAAAGTGAAACGGATCAAAACAATGTTCACAGAAGAAACAAGGTGATTCACCAGCATGGATATCTCCTACAGTGATGTATTTAGCAGGGAATAAGTTACACATTTGACACTTGTGTCTATTAATCTTGGACATAAATACAGGTTTAGGATAAGCATCATAGACTGTGTCATCAATCTTAGGATCCAAGAGTCGAATTTCCTTCACTATGAAAATATGTTCACAATTTCCTTGATGTGTGAATAAATAGGGTTGGTCAATTCTCCATGCGAGATCTTGGAAGCATACGGATTCAGCATGAGCCAATTTGAGATTCTTAAATGGATTATTAGGCTGAGACTGACGAGCTGGATCATTACTCCATTCAATAATTGTGTTGGCATAATCTTCACTCTTATCTGCTCTCGTATCACAATAAAACACATCTTCAACAAAGAAATATGAAGAAGACATTTTCTTTTGGCGGGAATTGAGACGTTCAACCTTTTCATTCTGTAAAGCAGCACCTGGTTTAGATGGGCATGGTGGCTCAATCGCTGATGCTACAAAATCAGATAGACAGTATAGTGCATCTCTTAAATCAGTCAAGGGCTGAGATCCCAAGAGTAAAAATTCTTGCATACGATACTGGGGCTTCTTGTTAGGGAAGAAAATAGCAATAGAAAATACTGGTACAGAGCGATTGAGCATTTGATTAGGGTTAGAGTGATGTCTTGGTTTAGTTTTCGTAGAAGGTAAGTAATTCATTTCCACTCTTTGTTTTCCAACTAGTTCATGACGATTCAACTCTTGAACGGAGCGAATTCTGGAAGAATCTAATAAAAAGATTAAATTATGTAAACGCTGCTCTAGAGTTAACGCAGTATTAGTGAGTAAATTATTAACATCAATGCTTCCCAGAGATTGAAGATGTAACTCAGGAGGAACTTGGGTCATGGGGTGGTTAGGAGGAAATACCAATCCTTTGTATTTAGGAGAAGGAGGCTCATCACCATTTTCACCCTTAACATGAGGATTTGTGGAAGAGGCAGTGTTAGATTTTTTATTTTCTTCACCTCCAGAATCGTTTGATAAATCTGTCAAAGGCGATAGAGGAGAATCTTCGCGCTCATTATGTTGGTTGGTTGCTCTTGTATCAACTTTAAGGTTATTAAGTTTGGCTCTTTTATTGGCACTCACTGGGGCAATCCTTGTTCTACTAGCGGATTCCAAATCTTCTTTAACAAAATCCGTTAAGAAAGGTTTAGGAGGATTCATAGGTTGATTCTTATTAGCATTAGTTTTGATAGTTTTAATCTGCTTTGAAGCTTTAGATTTGACCTTTTCTTCACGATTATATTTCCACTGGAAGTATAAAGAAGGATCGGCAAAAAGTTGGTTGGGCAATGCGCAACGTTCTGGAATTTTACACCTCGCCTCAATTTGTTGGAATATAGGCTGAGATTTTAACAAACTATAATAATCAGGTTGAGTATCAGTTAATTCTAAAGCTTCTGTGAACTCTTTTGCAAAAGCAACTGGGTCAATCAAATGTGATGCATTTGGATGTAATCTCATTATTCAATTATAATATTATTTTAAAATTATTGATATTGCCAAATTGATAAAGAAAGTGATAAAAATAAAAAAATGAATGACAACATTTTTAAGTTTAAACGAGATGCGATTTGACCAATCAAATCTTTTGGTCAACCGGATCACGTGAATTCAAATCTTACACTAAAATTTTTTTTTCAGTCTCAGATGTAAATGATTTAAGAATAAAATATTAAAAATTTGTTAAAATTAATATGGTTATAATATTTTAATAATTGAGCTAATCTAATATTTATTAAGAGGAATTATAACAACTATAAATCAAAATTTACATATTTCTAGACGTAATAGAAATTTCTTTTGTAATATCAGATCTCAATTGATTCAGATCTATGATCAAGCAATCTGATTCGCTAACGTGTAATTCTTTCATTCTCTCAGCTCTTTTGAGCCATTGACCTAGAGCAGAATAAACTAGAGCCATGTCATTAGGATATGCTTTAAGATATTGAGGTGCATAGTTATACAGGGCTTTGGTTAATGTTAAATAATGAAGAGAAATAATAGGATGATAGAGAGGATAGCTCAAGTAATAAATAGTGAGAATGGGTAAACCAAGGATAATACTTTTAAGCCAATCTGAGGAATTTAAATTGGACGAAAAATCGGAGGTGAGTTGCTGAAATTCAGCAGAACTTGTTGTTAAATGATCCAACACTTGTTTTGATATTTTTGGAGGAGTAGATTTTTCAATTGGCAAGATAATATCTTGAATAAAGAGCTGGATAATTGATTTAATTAATTCCTTTTGTGGTGGCGGAGGAGTTGATTGCTTTCCTTTTGGATGCTTAATGTAAATATATTTGACTAAAGTAACCAAATCATCCAGTGAATTATCTGATAAGCGATGTTCTTCTATGTCAAAATTTTGAAGCACTAACCTCAAATGGTCATTATTGAATTTGGCTGAATATAAAGGGGAATGACATGGAGTGTGATCTTTATAAAGCCCGATCCATTTAGCTAATCTATCATGATCTTCATTCTCATTGAAACATCTGTTACAACTACAATTGAAAAAGTATTTAGCATTGAGCAAAAGCTGCCTTCTTTGCCTAGAATATATAAGATCGATATAACAAATGGTTAGCTCTTGACCCTTTGCTATAGGGCATAGAGATATCATTCTTTGGGTAATATGATCTGAATCATGGTGGTACAACACTAGAACATTCGGAGAGCATGAATGATTAAATAGAGATCCAATGGGGAAAGTACCCTGACCTATGACGTATAATTGGGAATCGTGAATATCAAAGTTATTACAATGGAATTGGGCTTGAAGCTTAATCAATTCACTCAAATTGGGTAACCATCCAAAGTTATCAAATCGATACCTAGGCAGGATTAATTCTAGTTGATGTCGAACCTTTTTCGCAATTTTTTCAAAATGAGCCAACTGATCAGGAGAAAAGTCATTGATATGAGAGACTAGAAGCGACTGAGCTTTCCAAAGTAATTTGAGTCGGATATAAACCTGCTTTTCATTTTTAGTCAGCTGTTCAGCCTTGATTTCTAAGTAGTTTAACGCCCATAAGGATAAACAAACCCTCCTCAGCATTACCACCTCTGTCCAGTTAGCAGTAGTATCTTCTCTCCATCTAGTAAGATTAGCTTTAGAGACTACATTTTGAGCTTGTTTATTGTGCTTCAATATCTGTTGTTGATAAAATTGACATTCCCATTTATGGCCCATAATCCAACTGGCTAATTGACATGGTTGGTCACAGTACGCTATCGATTTACACCCACTACACCAAAACCTGTTAGAGTCACTAAGTTTTATACAACACTGACCACACACATCTTTATCAACAGAATTTTCACCAGGTATAAAGGATAATGGAGAGGATTTTAAAATGAGCTCATTGCTACTGAATTTTTTCAAAGCTATGATACCTCTTCCAGAACTTGGAGTTAGTTGAAAGCTAAGATTATTCTTATTTAAAAATACAGCTAAAGAGTCATTAGTTAAAAGCTTAGGTAGTGCAACGTTCTCTTTTAATGGGGGTTCCATAATGAATAATTAAAGAAAGATAACTGAGTTTTTAGATAATTTACATATTTTAAATTTATTATCCGAAAGGAATTTTCAAAACTTGGCTATCAAATTGGATCTTAAATTTTAGTTTATTTGTGGGTTGATAATTTAAAAAAATTCAGAGTTACTGTTAAATTTAATTACTATTATACCATTAGACTAATATATAATCGGAATAATATCATATACTAGATTTAATAATTATACTTAGAGTTATGATTAATTAAGACACAATGATTAATAGAATTATTTTAGAATAAAGTATAAAAATATTTGCAACAGCTATATATTCTCTTCATTTACCTCTAATTCTTAAATGAGGTTTACAGGAAATTCCTCTAATATACAATATAATTGCTAACTAAAGTTTATTACATTATAAAGCAATTACCCAATTCTGATATTCAAACAAAAGCTATTTTTACATATTTGAGAATATATTAAAGTTTTATAAATATCATTCGTGAAATTCTTTGATTGTTAAGCATCAATTTTGAAAATATATTTTAAATTATAAAAGATAATTATAATGAAAATATATTATTAGATGATATAATATGTATATCATTGGTTAAAAGCTAAATCTAAGTCGGATATTATACAATCAACTCCCCTATTAAAAATAAAACAATTAAAAAGAAGCCAATTTAGTCATTATGAGAATATCAGAGTAGTTAGCAATGGACCATATTAATCAAATCATTTTTTCGATTGATAAACACTAAGAATATTACTATTGTTCTTTGATTATAAATATCAAATGCTTTAGTAACAAGATTATATATATATATATATATAACTGTTAAATATGATTAAATCTGATAAATATTAATTCAATATATGATTTTTCTTGAAAATGGGACACAATAATTGTATAGTTAAAGTATAGATTATGTAATATTGACAAATGCGTCATTTTTTTTAAAAAAAAACAGAATATATTTATTTTAAATTACTGTAATATACTTGATCTATTTTGTATATAGCCTACTTTAAAACACAATATTATTTTTATATTAATTTATTTAATAGTAAACTCATTGAATTTTACCAGTATTTTTCTTTAATATTATATAATATTTTAAACAATATGAATTTTTAAATCATTAAAATCTATTACCCCTACTTTTACTGATATACAAAATTTGAATAATATATATAATAAAAAATATTTCTAATATGTTCAAATTTTTATTGATTATATTCCCAAATAGAAATTAAAGAATCATGAGATCCAACAATGATTAGAGAAATTTGTTTACTTTCAACTTGACCAGTTGATAAATTAAACTGTTTTGAAACATAAAACTTATCAGTCATTTCGATACAACTGATTGAATCTTTATGAAATTCAATGCTAGTCAATGGCTTCAATGATTTTGTGAATAATCTGACTGAATTATCCCATCCTCCTGTCGCAATTATAGTAGGAGTATTCAAAGAATATATTATATCATTCAGTCCAGGAGTTGATAATTTGTATTGATTACAAATCTCAATTGTATCCTAAGTATTTCGTTAAATATAATAAATAAAAATATTTGTAAGATGCTTACTTGTTGATTGATACTAAACCTGCATATTAAATCATCAGCAGATACGGAATATCCAAATTGACAGTCTTTTGATATTGTAATTCTTGTAACTAATTAACTATTCAGTATCAGTCAATGATTTAAATTATGATATATAATTACCAGGCTCTTGGTGAAATTGACTATTACATAATTCGGCAATGGAAAGGGAATAAAATATATCATATTGGATACTGTAAATTGCAATTGTTCCTTGCTCAAACCCAACAAATAGTTTAGCATAATTAGGAGTTGAGGGGTCTTGAACTAATTTCATTGTAGTAACTTGACCACGATTATAAGGCTCATAGAGTTTTGACTGACGAATTGAACCATTAAAGTTATCCAAATCTAAGGTCACATAAGACAATTGAAATGACTCATCTTTAGGAGAAGCAACTAAAAATTGGTAGTGATCCAACTGAACGATTGAAGCATTAGAAAAATTGATGCATTCAACAGGCAGCTCAAACAAGCATCGAGCATTTGACTGATCAGCTAACTTCCAAAACTTTAAGCTTTCGCCCCTTCCATAAGTAGTAAAAATTCCGTTGTCAAAGGACTGTACACTTAATATACTTGATTGATGCGCCCTCCAGTTGAGTACCATCCTATAATTAATTAAATTAAAGATATAAATTTGGCCATTTTCATCGCTAATAATTATATTAATCAGCTCAAAATATCAACAAAATATGAAATCATTTTACCCTACAATTAACAAATTCTTCCAGTTATTTAAATTAATTTTAAAATAATTTAAACTAGTAACTGGAGCATCGATATTACGTATAATGAAATTCTTTTTCAATTTATTATTATTATTATTATCATTCATTAGTATAATTTTATATTAAACTGGTTTAATAATTTAATTGAATGAACTTTTATTCAATTTTATTTTAAATTGTTAAAATTAATGACTCTGCATTGACATATCTTTATATTCATGTTATTCATTGATATTATTATGGGATTTTTACTAATATTTTAAATTGTTGATTCATATTTTTGAATGTAATTTAGGTTAGAGAAATATTTAAATTCTAATTTTTAATATTAATGTACTATTAAATGTATATTGTCTCATATTTATTTAATAATAATTATGTTATTATATTTTCATTCATCATTTATTAGTAATTTTATTTTATGCTATATATATATATATATATATATATATAAATTCAATAATTTCAATTTGATAATTACTATTTATTAAGAAAAAATTGAATTAGAAATAGTATCTTTATGGATATTGAATTATGAATAGAAATATGATTATTTAGAATAGTGTGATAAAAAAATTTATTTCTGAAAATTAAAAATTGAAGTAGATCAATACAATATGTGTTTAGCATCAGTCAAAGGAGATAAGTATGAGTCATTCTAATCCAGGTATTACATTTTTTGAACTGAATCATAATATCGTTTAAGGTTAATTATTTTTAAATTTTATTTTTTGTAAAGCATATAATTATAAAAATTATGATATTAATTATATATAAAGCTTATTTCCTTACTTCCAATTTTAATCTATTTGATTGTATCTAAATTGAAAATTTGATAATAAATAGGAACAACTTAGTTATAATCAATTATGTTGGAACCCTATGATACGAAAATGTCTACAAGTTATGAGGTACCAGATGTACTAAGCTATCACAATGTCCTGGGTAAGAAGATTGATACAATCAACCAATAAGATAACATTCGTAAACGAATTTCAGGTCAAATGTGTTAAAATTATTGCTAATATCAATTTAATTCAGTGTTGACATCAGGTGTTTTTTTTGAAATATATGACATTTTTCCAATTATGTTATGCAACACATTATAATTTGAAAATTTTTATTATATTCAATTATCATATTGCAAAAATTTATTTGAAAAATTTAATAGCCTATTTAATTTATTATTTGATCAAAATATATACTCAATTTTAAATCAAATTTCCAATCACTTATATATTGTCCACCTTTTGATAAAATACAATGCTTTGAATAAGTTTGGTAAAAAAGTGAATAATTTGAAATTGAAGATTTACTTCATTATAACTTATGATGAAAATCTATTTTCAAGATATAATATAAACTTGGGATTTAATGCAATAATATTAATAAAGATCATTTTATCAACACTTTTTAATAATATGATATATAAGCTGTAAGTTTATATAATTTTTTAAAACCAATATATTCTAATTAATAAATAAATAAATAATCCTTTTTTGAAAATTTTATTTTTTTAGCTAAACAAAATACCCGATTAAATGATTATAAGTGTGAAATGATGTGTTAATAAAATAGCAAAGTGAATTTTTATCTCTTTTCGAAAAAGCCAAAAGTTTGCCAACTCTGATTTAATTACTTTACCAAATAGGGAGGAATGCTTCTAATAACAGAGTTTAATTTAATTACAGAAAAATAACTTATTTAAATATTTGTACAAAAAAACTAAATTAATTATGAGAGAGACTTTGGAAATAAATTTGAACTAGCCTATATTAATCAGTGTACTAATATCAATTAAAAATTAATTAATGTGAAGATTTTTATAGATCCTGCATAATAGCCGATTAATTAAAATTATAGATATTTCAAGATTAACCTAATTGATACTTGGATTAAATGGAAAAAAGTTTTTAATTTGTTAATATGCTGCATAATATTCTTCAATTTTCAAGTTGAAAACCCAAGCAATATTAATCATTTGTAGTCAATATCGTTTTATCCAATCAATATTTTTATACATAAAATTTAAATCAATTGGATAAGGATTTTGACACTTTGAATACCTTAAAACCTTAATATCAGAAACTATAGAACATATGAAAAAAAATTGGCGAATGATTAATATGATAGTCATCAATTGAATGTGAATTCAGTCAGACTGGTGAACAAGTCATTTCAATGATCACCCAATAAATGTATCATACTGGTAATGGCTAGTCTTGATGACTCATATTATTTTGAATTTATGAAACTTAATATAAATTTAATTTAATCCTCATGTCAATTAATATTGTTTTTTCCAATTATTTCACCTCTCATATTTTTCAATTTTGCTAAATATACTCCATATAGAAATATAGCTTTATGATGTTGATTTACTTGATAATCAAGATCTTTTCAAAAATATATTATTATAGTCAAATTATCTTTACCCAAGAAAAATAATTTCAAATAATTATATTATACAAGTTTTTCAATTTTAAAAAGTAAAAATTTTTATTATCAAAATTGTGAAATATAGAACAAATTAAAGAGTATATTATATCCGTGTTAATTAAATGTTTATTATATTTATTGGCGTAAAACCTTTGTTAATATATTGATCTTCAAATATATGACTTGAAAGTTGCCATTGATAAATAGCTTTTTTCAGATAATGCCACATCAACAAAATTATAATAATGAAAATAATATAATAGAAAACAATATGAATTTTTTTATCAATTAGAGATTTATGGATATTTGATCGCTATTACTTAAATATTACTATTCAAACGATCAGTTTCATTCCATTAGTATAAAATTTCAAAATAATAAAACTTAGTTTATCCCGTCAAATTTAGTCTCAACAAAGTTTCAGATTAAATTAAATTGATTTATACTAACACGTCTTGGGAAAGCCGCGTCCGGAATAGTATAAGCAAAAGAGAGAGATCTAGGGATTTCCAGGTAAAGGTTAGGGAGATAGGGGGTTTATTGATTTAAGCCAAATAGCTGGGAGGACCCAGATCAAACTCCTTCTCTGTAGTATAGCTCTGTTTCTGGGTTCTATATATAGTGCATAGAGTAGTAGGTTTCTGGAGTTTTCTGGAGGGTTGTATCATTAGCTGATTAAAGGATAGGGTTGAAGTGGTTGGTCACATGAGGGGGGGAATGACCCTTATATTCAGTTGAAGTAAGCATATTACGTGGGAGGAGAGTCACCTGACTCGTGACAATACCGGGGGGTTTTA
>JNEM01006050.1:0-14737 GCA_000697335.1 Conidiobolus incongruus B7586 | reverse complement strand
GAGTGTAGCTTCTCTTTTGGTTGGCGTCATTAGCAATAATCAGTCCCTTAGGAACATTAACAGCTAAATGTGCTTCCAAATCATCCAAATCATCTGAACTAATACGGCTCAAATCCTCTCTGTGCAAAGCTTCAATCAACTGATTAGTTTTGGATCCAGGAGCAGCACACATATCGAGCACATAGTGATGAGGCTCAACACCGAGCAACAATGGGGGAACCATACTGACGGCTTCTTGACGGCTGATATTGCCGACATCAGTTTCACCAACCAAGAATTTGTGGAATTCTTGGAATTCTTCGCATTTTCTGACATTGGTGCGGGAACTGGGAACATGCCATCCGAACTCATCAGGATACCAAGGGAGAGGAAATGGAGGTTGAATAGGCTCACCATCGATGGTCTTGCCCTCAAGACTGGGAATGAAACGGTTCTTGAGCATATTCAAAATTTCCATACCTTGACTGAAATCAGAATTAATTTGAAAGATCTTTTGAAAATATTGCAAATTAAATTACCTTCTGGTACCAGTAATACGGAAAGTAACGGGCAAAGATTCCTTCAAATAAGTTTTAAATTGCTCAAACTCTTCTTCATTGGGGATGATATTTTGTAACTAAAAAATTATTCAACAAAATTTTTTTAAATATATATTATTTTTAAGTACTTTATAATATTCGAAGAATTTTTCGTTATCTTTATTGGCTTCATCGTAATGGAGTCTCTCTTTACGAGGTTGTTGACCTTGACTATCCTTGTTTTGGTTTTGCCCCTATTGAAATAAATCAGGAAAAAAATATTATGATCATTAAAAATTGTACCTTATTCTTCTTGAAACGTTTACCCATTTTATTTAAATTAACACAATATTTTTTCTAATTAATATTTAAAATATTGAAATTATTTTATATTATAATTATAATTAATTGTAATTCAATTATAATTTTAAAATAGTCAAATTTGCTAAATTAACCTTTTATTATTTTATTATGGAATTTATTTTTATGGGATAATATATATTTTGGTATTTTTATCTTAATTGATTTAAAAATAATAAATTTACTCAATAAAACAATGTCCATATATATGTATATACTTCTAATTATTCACAACTTTGTTATATATACAGACCAATTATATCAATGACAATTTAAATAACGCAAGTAATGAATATATATTTTTTCAATTAATTATTCCTAATATATATAATTTATACCAATAATTTGAATTAATTATTAAAACATATTTTTTAAATCAAAATTTGAATTCATTTATTAGTAATTAATTTATTATTATAGATTTAATAACTGGTATTTATATACTATTTTATTTTGCTATTTAAATTTCAAAAGTAAATATATTTCATGAGTCGAAAGATTTTCAAAAATTATTAAATGCTGATTTCCTAAAAATAAAATTTCAAACTAATCATATGATTTGTTTAATTGTATTAAATTGATAATTAGCAAAGTAAATACAATGAGGTTATAATTGAAGATAAATTGTAATTTTATTTAATTGATTAGACTTAAAATATATAAAATTAAATAAATATTATTCATTTATTAGAGGAGTAAAATTACAAAAAAAATGTATTTAAAGTGATAAATATTACTGTTAATATATTATTTCAATAGCCAAAAGAATTTAAATAAAATTATAAAAAAAATAAATTGAGTTTGAATTATATATTGTATCGATATATGGAATTCAGCGATTCATATTGTAAAAAAAGCAACAGATGTCGTAGTATAATAATCCTGGTTAGAAATTGAAATAGATATCTATAGATATTATAATTATCAGATAATAAAACAACGTTTAATTAGAATTCGCGAAAAATAAAAATATAATTGTTGAAATCAATATATGCCAATTGAGCAACATTTAAATGAGTTTGGATAAAAATATAAAGCTCAGGAATCAGGTAACGAATCAGCTATATATAATTAATAATGAGCGAATTGAAATGTATTTTAATAATAGTATACTAAGACATTTATTCTAAATCAAAATTAGTATATAATAAAATAATTTCATATATGTATATTACCTTCCATTTTGTCGTCTTTATTGTCATCGTCTTGGTTATTATTATTCTGATCCATCATGGAGAGTTGGATAGCACGTGCAATTTGAGCTTCTTCGGATTCATCATCGTCCATAAAAACATCTGGGGGAGGAGGGATAGTGGAAGGGGCAGGACCTAATTCAGTTTGAGCAGATGATTCGGTATTTTCACCGGATTTGGCTCTGGCAGCTTCTTGTCTAGCTCTTTCTTCCTCCATAGAAATACGGAGTGCAAGCGCAAGTTCGGGATCGACAGATGGATCAACTCCAAATTCAAAGTTGTTAGAGCGGGATACACTACCGCCATCTTCAGAGGCAAGAATGGGTGATGTTAGGATAACGTCACTAAGAAGATTATCACTTGGTTGGACCGTAAGAAAATGACTATAAAATATTAGTTAAATTAATAAATTACGTCAAAATGGATGTTTACACACCTGTTATCGGCACTGTTAACCAATTCGACAAAAGTGGATAATTTTTGTTCATTTTCAGCATATTCTCCAAAATTGATGATGTCAATAGCCACATTGTTTTTCTTCATCTTTTTAGCCAAATGTGCCAATTGTTGTTCTGTGGCTTGAACGGGACTTCCTACAAATACAATTACACGCTGACGTTGGTTCTTGTTTTGACGATGTTTTAAAGCGAGCTATTAGAAAGGAGTCATTAATAAAAATATGCCATTATGTAGTCTAGGACTTATTGTTACATGAGCTACTTGGATTCCTTCTACCAAATTGATAGAACCCTCAAGATTGACTTTGTGAGCTGTAGTTAATACTTTACCCAAATCAGAGGATAATGTAGTCAAGACTTTTGGACTAAATTATTTAAAAAATTAGTGAATTAAATTTTGTAATTATAGAATTTAATACCCTTTGCCTGCCATAGTCAATACACCTACAGTATTTTCAGGATGGTCAGAAGTTTTAGAGCGGAATATAAGACCCAAAGCATCGTATTGAGCTTCTAGACGAGTTGGTAAATAATCTCCATTACGCATGTATTCGGAGTTGTCGAGGCTATATTTAATAGGATTAGTTTAAATTTAAATGAATTTGAATAAGTAATACTGACACAACCATAGTAGCTTCTAATACCATTTTGAATGTTAAATTTAATTGATAATAATAAAACTAATGCTGATTTAAATATTTAAAGTGAAATTAATGTTAAATTTTATTATTAATTGTGGTTATGATAATTGATTGTACTGCTTACGTGATCTAAAATTTAAATTCATAGATATAGTCATTCATGGTAATAACTATTATGGGATAAATATCAAGATTTGGTGATTAATACGTCATGATAATTGGACCACTTTTGATTGATATTAAATTAATTAATTCATAATACAAGAATTTCTAACTTGGTATTTTGATTTGAATTCAGTTAAACATCTTTAAACTAATAAATAATATTAATCAAACTAGCATTAAACTATAATAATCAATTCTTTTTTACGCTATTCATGTCTGTTATTTCGGAATCTGCAGCTGTTCATTACGAACCTAAGGGTACTCACCCTCCCACCAAGCCATGGATTGAGGAAGATAATCGTATTTTCATTCAGGAAGAGCCTCTATCTATTGAAGCTTGTACTTTGTGGGCTCAAAACGATTCATGCGGAGCTATTGCCACCTTCATAGGTACCACACGCAACGAATTTAACCGTAATAAAAATTATCTACTTCATATAAAATCAATTCAGTAACTTTATTTATCGTTATAGATAAACCAGTATCTAAATTAGAATACGAATACTATCCCGAAATGGCCGAAATGGAAATCAAAAAAATCATCCAAAAATTAAGACAGATTACTCCCGAATTGTGTAAAGTTTTGGTTGGTCACCGCGTTGGCACCGTGCCTGTAGGCGAAGTCAGTATTATTATCGTAGTTTCTAGTCCCCACAGGAAGGAAGCTCTTTCAGCCGTCGATTTTATCATTGACCACGTTAAGAAGACTGTTCCCATTTGGAAGAAGGAATATTTTAGTGACGGTTCTACAACGTGGAAATAATTTATTGTTGTTATTCCAGTTATTTGAAACTCTATCTGTATTTCAAAGTTATTGACTTTAAGATGTCAAGGATGTTATTTCATAGTATTAAATATTGTGGTTTGATAGCATGATGCCCAATATTGTTTATTTTCTATTATTCACTAACTTTTCATATTTAGTTTTTATTTTAAATAAATTAAGTACACTCTCAAATAGATTGACTTAATATTTTACTGTATAGAATTCATATTGATTTTATGTCTCATCTCAACATTAATTAATTTCCTATTTAGTTTCTATCAACCATGCTTAAATTATATCATATATATTTTGCAAATTTTAGTTTATTTTTCTTTAATACACAGATAATAATAATGTTAGAATTTGAATTTCATTATTTATAGTATTTGTAATTACTCTTAAAATATTTTATATTATCACGAACCAGGAGGTCTGCTCGCCATTCAACTTTAACTATTTGCCCTTATTCTGAACGTAATCCACACGCAAGTACGTTACGCAATCCTTGCACAATCCAAAATTCCCGATAATAACTAATGGTGTTTCAACACATTGGCCAAGGACTGATAGCACTATAAAATCGCCACTGAGCACATATTTGCTCGGAGATCATCTCGATCAGGGCCAAGTCCTACATCTTGAAATTTTAGTAAAGCCCTTTAAGTATCCCGTTAGTCACCCTTGGTCTGTTTTATCGAATCTACTTGATCCTTATTGTAAGACTACCTTTCAGCAGACCTGCAGTATTTAAATAATTGTTTGCAATTAAGAAAATTTGTTATCTGGATTAATATTCCAGATCAAAAGTAAATTGTATTTAAAAATTTGTTTTATTGATAATAAAAACTATTATTAATGAGAGAAAAGTTATTAAATGAAGAGATAGTTAAGTATATAGTTTTATATAATAAAATAAAAAATTAAAATAACAATAAAAAAGTGAGATAATTGAAGAATTCAACGAAAAATGACAAAATTGAGAATGAATGCTAAAATATAAAAAAATTAAAATTATGAAATTATAAATTAATTATTTTGAAATTAAAGTCCAAAATTAAATCATAAAAATAATTAATTGGAAAGGTGATTAGAGCAGCGTAGCGCAGAGGAAGCGCGCGGGGCTCATAACCCCGAGGTCGGAGGATCGAAACCTCTCGCTCCTATTTTTCATTTGATAAGATCTTTTTATAAATATTCATCCCATAAAAGTTAACAAAACCATTATTCTAAATTAATTACAAATTTATTTTTCCCAGTCAATAAACATAATTTCAATATCATGTCTAACTTCAACTATGGTAAATTCAAACTTACAAAATCTGAATTTAACGAAGCATGTTATCAATTTTTAAACCAATCCAAAGAATTAAATGACAATTGGCAATTAATTCAATCCGAATTACCTGGTAATTCAATTTATTTACAACATTTAAATTATTATATCAACTACACAATTGCTTCAAAAGCCCATCATTGTAGAATGGATTTTCACATATTGTATTCACCCGGTTATTGTGTGCCATGTCTGTATTTCTTACCCTTTAAAATGGACAATTCAATAATGAACATTGATGAAATTTACGAATTGATAAGATCTAGATCTTCCCAATTGGATGCTATGAAAGAGATTGAGTTCGGAGGTGCTATTTCTCAGGGAGATCATCCAGTATTGAATACACCTTACTTTTTTATTCATCCGTGTCGTACTATTAAAATGCTTGAAGCTATATTTAATCATCAGGATGATGATAATAATGCTGAATTAGCATTTAAATCCCATGAATTAAAACTTAATAACTATATTAAGAATTGGGTTGGAATAATTGGAAATCCAATAGGTCTTGTATTAAATTCAAATTATTATATTTAAATAAAAATATAATTGTTTCATAATATAATTTTATTGATTTGTATTTTAAAAACAAATAGGTCTAATTTTTAATTAAATGCCATAGCTGAAAAAATGACAGATACTATATATAATATAAATTATAGAGATTGGTGGAGATTATGTCTGAATTAACGGAAATATTCTTGGAGGGAGATGTCAGCATGCTTTTCAATTGTAAGCACAAGATCACTGACGGTTTGAGTAACGGTAGGATGGTCATCTTCCATGACTTCAGCCAAAAAGGGAATGGTTTCGGCAACAAAGGGTGCAAACTTTTCGTTGAGGTGAATATAAATATCCTTGATAGCCAGCATAGCAATGCATTTAGACTAAACAAGTAAATTAATAACTGTTTAATAAGTAGAAATTATAATGATTACCTGATATGCTTCAGTTCGAGTCTTGACCAAAATTTCATGATTTATCTTCTTCCAAGCATTTTCATTATCGATATTCAGTATTAAGCTTGTGAAGCAAGGTACTAAGTTGGCAGAGGCAAGTTCAAGATCTGTAACGGTATCAATTTGACGTAACAAAGCTTCGAGAAGAGATGTGTAGTTATCCAAGTTCCAAATATCAACGTTATCATGTTGGTTAGAGAGTGTAATAGACTGTAGGAGATACTTCCAGAGGTCTTGGTTAGTTTCATCAAGGGTCATGGTGCTAAGCTCATTGACACTGTGTTTGACGAGGTAAGTAAATACTGGAGAAATCAATTCTCCAAGTTCAGAAAGGAGGTATTGAGTCAATCTGTAGAATACAGTAGAGCGTAATTTTCCTTCATCTGATCCTTGTTTTTCGATAGTACCCCAATCAATCAACTTAAGAAGAATAGGCTTGAAGATGCTATCATCTAATCTGACGATTAGTTCGAATAAACTCTTAATAATTGCAAGTTCAACGGTATCTAAGTCTGATCCCAATTGTTTTTGAGTGAATCTCAAATCCATATGACCCAAGAGGAATTTGAAGATCTTGATGCTATATTGAGAAATTTCACTCTTGGGGATGGAAATAATGATCTGGGTCAAGAAGTTGAAAAGATAGATAAGAGCAGAGCCTCCAAGTTCGAGAGCCTTTGGTGTAGCTTCATAAACAACAGGTAGTAAAGCCCTAGGAGAAACGTGCTTGATAAGAGAGATAGAAAGATCATTACAATGCTCAACAATAGAGGTCTTGGAAGCTTCTTCAAATTTCCAAGTTTGGACGACGAGCAGTGTGTTCATGATGCGACTGAGGTAGGGTCCAATGAAGTCAGATTGGCTAATAATCAAGGAGTCAACGAGAGCAAGGCCGGAAAGAACAGCAGCACGGAGGCCAGAATCGTTAGATTGAATATTAAAAAGGTTAATAAAACGATCAACAGCTTTAGGAGCAAAAGAGTTGACTTTTTTAACCAAAAGGGGTCCAAGCTGACGTGATAAATAGGTCAAGCACACAAAGCTGGAAGCAACAATATGGAGATTTTCATTCTCAAGACCATGAGGACCAGCAGCCAAAGGTAAAACGATGTTAATAAAGGTAGAGTTGGGATGGTGAGGATTTTCAGGAGTAGCAAAAGTCTTGATCAACATACCCAAACAGTGCAAAGCAGTTTGACGATTGGTAGTAGATTCTTCACCGTTGGGGGCAGATTCTCCTTTGACAATTTTAACCAACAAGGGTAACATCTTAACAAATGAAGTCATATAAGAGCTCTTATTCTCAGGCTTGAGGTTGCTAATTCGAGTGTTCAAAAGATGAATAGCGAATTGTCTAACTGTAAATCTAGAATGTTGCAACATTTCAGAGATAAATAAAAGAATAGAAGTACTTGAGAGAGTATTCAAAACGTTGGTCAATACATCGTTGATCAAGCTAATCAAACCTCTGAAGAAGCGATCAATGTTTTTGTTAACTTCATCCTTTTGTCCCAATTCGACGAGATAATCCTTAAAATCTTGGAACATGAGTAAGATAGTTTGAGCCAATGGCAAATAGTGTTTGTCAAACTCTTGTTTAGCATTGGAATCAGATTGAAAGAGAGCGACTTGCTGTAAGAATTGATCAGATGAAGTGATCATCTTGATAAGCTGAACAACTCCCAACTTGTAGTGACGTATTTGTTTGTCTGAACGCTCAGAGAATTCATAAATAGTTTGGGGTTGTGAAGCCTGATCAGCTTCTTGTTCATCTTCCTTAGGTTTTTCGTTGGGGACCATTAAAGTATCTTTAAGAAGTAAATTCAAGTTATTAAGCTGAATTTCAATAGAGAATTGACTTAATAAATCTTGAGAAAATTCCAAATATTCTTCAGCGCCATCTTTAATTGGTTTAACATGTCTGATAGAATATTTATCAAGTAACAACCCCAAAGTAGGATAGAGATAGCTATCAGCACCCATTGAGTTGACGAGAACAGTAATTAGCTTTAATCTACGATGAGCAGGGATGTGCAAAAGAGCATTAACAAAGATGGCGATAATGGGTTTGGCTTCTAAGAAAGATTGATGAATATTATCGGATTTTTCAATATAGGATTGAATAAGCACTGGCATAATAGTTGACAAAGCTTGTTCAATGACGTAGAAGCTATAGTTATCATCTTTACGAGTGACATTAGTACCCATAAAGGTGAAAAGAGGCATGATATTATGAAGTACTTGCTCAGGGGAGTGTTGTGAAACAGTGGCCAAGAGAAGTAAAGCTGAATTATGAGTTTGAGGGTTAGTTGATAATCTCAAGCATTGGACAATACTATCCATACGAATGGGAGTGGAAGTCAAGACAGAGGAATCCAACTTGCAAATAGTAGTGGCAACGGAGAAAATAAGCTGGAAAATATAATCGAATGCAGAATAGCCGATAGAAGATCCCAAATCAATGAATATGGTAATTAAATCGGAGAGCTTCATTATCAAGGAGTCTAGGTTAGCGGATAATTCGATAGAATCCAAGATTTCAAGCAAAGAGGTAAGCTGAGAGAATAATAAACTATCTTGATTGAGATCATTTTCAAGCTTAGCCTTCTTATTAGCCATTTCAACTTCAGGACGAATTTGATCTGATATTTCAGTCAAGATTTCAATGTAAAGTTGAATTGAAGCATTGATGTCACCAAGAGTTCTTTTAGCCAAACTAGCCAAACTTTCTTCAGCAGTTGAACTAATATTAATCAAAGCGCGGAATAACTGAGATTGGTTGGCAGCAGAAAATTGCCTGAAGAAATCTTGAGAGAAGAGCTTAAGAATCAAGTGGCAAACTGTGGTAGTTTGATTATTAATAGTGACGGGGTTAGTTAATCCAAGTGCAAAAGTCAGGATGTTCATGTATTTCACTTTGTTGGAGCCAGAAAGTGCAAGAGCGGAAGGAGTGAAATATTCAATAATTCCGGCCAAGAGTTTACCTTCAAGAGGGGACAAAGAAATTTGTTTAGAAACCTTTTCGAGTAAGTCACTGAAAAGGGTGCTGACAATCTTTAACTTGCTCTTAAATTTCAAAGGGCTGAGAGCGTGAATGATTTGAATTTGAGCTTCAGGTAATGGGAAGTTGACTGCATTGGATAACAAGAAAGATCCAAGAGCTTCAGTATTGAGTTCCTTAGTGCTATTGGATTCATTAGTGAAATAGCCGAGAATGGTAGAGAGATCAGTTAATGTAGAAGAGATAGTCACTTGATGTGCCAAAATACTTTGGATAAAGGTACGGGTATGCTCTGTGGACAAAAAGATCAAATCACTTCTTGATTGGCTACCATAGAATGAATCCGACTTATAATAGTTAAGCTTGGATTTAGATGATTTAGAGTTCTTAGCCTTTGTAGAGGAGACATTAGCATCTTTGTAATGTTCGCTAAATAGCTCGAACAGCTTCAAAGTATATTTCCTTGTTAAAGGATCTTGGGAAGTGAGTCCAATGCATAATTGAGGAATCAAGATTTGATAATCGATAAATGGTGATGAAGTTTGAGCAAGAATGTTCTTAAGACAAATATATAATAGGGTGAGAATTCTTGATTGTACACCAGAATCATGGCTTAAGATGAATTGTCTTAATAAAAGCTCAACTATCGATTCAGAGTAAGGGCTTGTTAATTTAGTTAACAAATCTTGAGAAAAGCTTAGGGGCCATTTGGCTAAATAGACAAAAACGCCATCAATCAATTGAAGAGATTGATCTTCAAAAGATAATTGATCTAACCAAAGTGTCTTATTGTCGATGGATAATGATGTAATAGCTGTGAGTATTGATTCAATACAGAAGTGAGTGAGAGGAGCGGCAGTATAACCAAGATCGTCGTGAAGAGGAATTTTCTTGATCAATTTATCCAAATTGGTATTACCAAGAGTGATACCTTGAGGAAGAGGGAATGGTTTGATAACGTAAGCTAAAGCACCCAAGAAAAACTGACCCAAGGATAAAATAGCATGTTTTGAAGAAGTTTTGGTTAGAGCTTGAGCTAAAACCACTAAAACAAAATAACGAACTGAAAGAGCTGATTGCTGAACAGCAGATGAAAGAATGGTTAAATCGTTTTCGATATTTTCTGAGGAAGAGAGATTATCGGCTAAGAGGCTGATGAATTTGAGGTGCAATCGGTAAGCTGAATAGTTGTTTTCGTTGATATCAAGTTTGTTTAGGTTAGTTAAGAAGCTTGTTTCAGGGAAGGTATTTTGAGCGAGTAATTTTCGAATACTATCGAACAAGGAGAACTGAGTACTTTCAGAAAAGAAAGCCCCCAAAAGCAATGTGACAATATCACTCAAATGAGCTTGGACGAATTTGGGTTCAAAAAGTAAGGCGATAACCTCGTTGGAGATAGATTTGCTATTGGCACGAGAGTAGTTCCAAATTTTTTCAGCAGTGATCACATCTCTTAAAGCAGTTTTAGATAAAATTAGTTCTGCAGATTTGTCTCTAATAGTAGCGTCGGAATCAAAGAGACATTCCAATAACTGGTTAGAAACTTTTTTGTAAACCTTGTTAGAGTGCTCAACAGTTGAGAGAGATGCAATTGTGGTCAATCTAGAGGTATTATCTCCATTCACCAAGGATTGATCCAAAGGTTTACCTTCAGTAGTCAAAGCAAAAACGTTATCCTTAATAACGGAGGTAGAGATCGTGACAATCTTCTTGTGGAAAGCTTGATCATTCTTATAAGAATCCATCTTATTCTGTAATAATAACTCAATACTAGGATTGGAAATGTGGACAGATTTGGATAAAATATCGACGAGTAACTGTGTAGCATTATTTGAGAGTTTAGCAAGATTCTTGGGTGTGATAAGCGAATTCATTAATTTGGCTAAAATAGAAGAGGTGATAATATCGGAATCTGATAAGAGCTTAGTTGCCAGTTTGACTTCAGCGGAATCTGTAGTTTTGGTGAGAGCAGTTAAAATTAATTGCTGAGAGAAAGTTATCATGAACTGCTCAATATTGGTATTTGCAGCGAAACCTTCCAAACTGGGTAAAAGATCCTTTTGATTCAAGAACCAATCGATGAGGAATGATTCAATTTGAATAGCACGCGATTCAGTGTATTGATAAGTAAATAATGATGTGATGATGGAGAGAGATACGTCCAAATCAAGCTGAGAAAGAGTCACTGTCTTTAATGTAGATTCAATGAATTTTTTAGAAAAAGATGCTCTCGTTATTAAATAAATTAATACAGATGAAGAAGCGAGCTATATAATTCAATAAGATAAGTTGGAACATATTTTCAAGTAATCTTTGATATAATATACCTTATAGTCATCAGAAGTTTCGGATTTGATACCCTTAAAGATTTGAGGCAGTATGGGAACTAGCTGTTGATCTGTGATTTTGAGATAATCTTTATAAAATTCGAGGAGGAATCCAGAGTAGAATGAATAAAGTGTGGTAAATGATGGGCTAATAAGAGAAGATTTATGTACCTAAAATATTAATTATTGGTTATTATAGTGACTAATGCTAAATGAACTTTGCAATTACCCATTCACCAAAAGTAGTTAATACTGTAATATCTTGCTTAGCCCATTGAATAAGATGTTGCTTGAGCATAGGTGATTTACTCTTTCTAACGCCAATCAAGTAGCTTAACTTGTCATTTGGGCTAAAATACAGTTAATGCGTGGAGTATAATATTTTTACATATTTAAATTACTCTAAATCCAAAATAGTAAGCATCTTGACGAATAATTCAGTTTCATGATAGGGAAGAATAGTGTTGACAATTTGTTGTACATTAAATTCGTTAATTCTAAAACAATATATATTAAAAAATTATTACATTATCTAATTTTAAAATATATTACCTGAATCGTCTTATAAGCCATTCAAGAGCTTTAGCAGCTGGGCTGATTAAAAAGAATTGGGATATGAGCATTAGAAGTTCTTCAATTTGGATATCAAGTTCTTCATTTTGTTCTTTAGTCTAAAAATAAATTAACATTGAAACATTATAACATAAAGGATAATTTATGTTACCAATAAAACTCTGTTCGTTTCTTTTGAAGCTTGAGAAAAGAAAGTAGTTTCAAATTTTTTAAATTGTTTATTTAATTGACACAATTCCGAAAAACCGGAAGTAGCCAATTCAAAAATGGTGTCATTACTATGTTCAGCAGCTTCCTTCGAATTGAACAAAAATGAATCCTTATGTTTTTGAGAGATATTAGATTTTATCCTAGGTCCGTCAGGGTTTTGGATTTTGAGCAATTGTTCCTGTAAAGATGTCAATTGACGCGCCATTGTTATTAAGGTTGGAAATAAATTCTATAAATGATGGTTGGCAAAATAAGTTTGTATTAATGTTAATAATTTCTATATGTTGTGAAGGGATAGGTAAGCCAACAATTCTATAAAAAAATTATATGAAAATTTATTTCTTACAAAGAAAATTGAATTAGAAAATTATCAGTTTATAAATAAATTTATGAAATTAAATTTATGGGATCAAAATTTCTAAAATCATGTTTTACTCAAATTTTGAAAATTTTTTTGTTAAATTCAGTATGAATTAAAATTTTGTTTATTGTTTTCAATCATAGAAAACTCCATTAAAGAATATATGTATTGAAAATTATAATAGTTGATTTGATTTTTAATTTTATAATTTCCAAATTTCAATATATATATTATATGAATGTTAAACTTTGAGCTGAATTATCATATCATCAATATTATTGGAGCTAATAATGAGATATAAATCATTTTGAATAATATTATAATAGTTTTTAAAATTGAAATAATTATAATAAAATATAATAGATTAATATTCAAAATAATAAATACAAATTGAGTTCAAGTTGATATTCGAACCTTAAAAATACTAATATAATTCATTTTTTTGAATTTAATTGATTGACAGGTCAATTTTTGAAGCGATTACTTATACCTCCAAAATAACCTTTACTGAATATTCATTTATTCTGATTTAATAATTGAAATTAATATATTATTCAAATGATAAATTAGAAAAGTGAAACATTAGATTCCGTTGAGAGTTTGTGATAAAAACAAAAAGGAATATTTTAACTATAGATAGAATTACAATAGATATTGATAAAAGGTATTATTTAATTAGATTATTACAATATTTAGATTGTTAACATTATAATAAAATTTAGGAAAAAAATATAATATTCATATATATGTATCAATTTAAAATGACAATTCTGAATGTATTATCATATAAAATTATTTTAATTATCAAAATTCAAAAATAGAATTAAAAAAAATATAATAATTCAAATTTGATCCAAAATTTAATAAATGATTGCTAGATTTTGATAACATATATTCTGTATTAGAAAATTTCAATGTAATATGATCACTAATGTATCATATTGTATTTTTAATTTTTGTGATATCATCGAACATTTTACACTATATTTTTATATCCTATTAATGACTAATTAATATAAATTGTTATTCAATATTGAACTATGATTGAAATTCATAAATACTTAATAAATTATGAAGTGTTAGAGTTATTAATAATTACAAAAATTTGTTCATAAATATAAAGGATTTGATCAAAAGCTATTCAAATTATAATTATAATTCTCATTAATTTACAATCAAAATCATATATCAAATATATTTATATTATATTAAATTTATTTACTTTTGAATTTATATATTATACTCCCCAGTTATCATTATTCGATATATAATTGAATATAAATCATTAATAATTACTCTCAACTATTTAAATATTCTTCATATTTATATCGTGATTTAAAATTATAAATATGAAACATAAATCATTATAATTCAGTATATTGATAAATTACATTGAAATAATAAAAGTTAATTGTATTTTGATTGAGTCTGACTTGAGTATGATATTTTCATTTAATACATTAATGTATTAATTTTTATAATGTTTTAAAACTGTGAATTGTAAATGTGATATAAATTGAGAATAATAACTTCAAAATTAATTAGTCAATATATTGAATATCACTACTATGATTGAAATAGAGAGATTATTACCTTAAATTTGAAATAATGGGAAATTTTTTATTTTCTGATTTTTCAAGCATATTATTTATTTTGAATAAATAAATATATACAAAATAAATAGAAAATTATATAGTTTTAGATTATATATATATAATAACTTTTTTGATTAGAAAATTAACTTTTTAAAATTAGTTGTTTAAATTAATTATAATTAAACCAAATATTAATCATCAAAAGTTTTTATTTTAGTATTAGTAAAACTTAACCATAAACCCTTAATAATTATTTAAAATTTATAAACAACTTTTA
>JNEM01006048.1:0-21641 GCA_000697335.1 Conidiobolus incongruus B7586 | reverse complement strand
AATAATTTGAAAAAGTTTATGGCTAAGTTCTAATAATATAAAAATAAAAAACTTTTGATAATTAATATATAATATAATTATATTCAAATTATAATAATTAATTCAAATATTTATATTTATTAAAATAGTTCTATTTTTAATATAAAAAGTTTAAAATGACTATCTTTTTATTTTATATATATTTTTTATTTGATAAATTAATTATATATTTAAATAATCTTAAATTAACCAATTTTTTATTTTTTCCTATTTAACTAATAATATTATTTGAATCTATTGATTTTTTATTTTTAAATAATTAAATTTTTGAATTTATATTATTTTATTAATTTTACAACAAATATTTTTTAATATTCATTTAAAAATATATAATAATCTCAAATATTATAAATTTATTTATTATAAAATTATATGCATAAAAAATAAATTTAAATTAGTATCATGGTTATTAAATATGAAACCATTTCCAATTAAGAATTTTTGAAGATTAAATAAACAAAATTTAGCCGTTCAAAAATTAATTATATCACTGGGATTAATATTGAGGTATTTAATTAATAATTTGATTTATTATTAATCTATGAATAAGCCTTTAATTAATCATATTATAATTTATTTTCTAATTATATTTTCTTATATTTTTAATTTTATATATAGTTCAAATACCATTTTAAATTAAAGTTAATTTAAATAATATAATATATCCAATATTATATTCCATAAACTTTATTAAAAAATTTAATAATCATTTAGTAATTAAAATAGTATTTCCTTTTATGATATAATAGTTATTATTTCTATGATATATATCTCAAATGAAAAATATTAATGATTAATAATTATTTAATATTAAAATTTTTATTAGTTGAAATATTATTATAAAAAGATATTTATATTTTAACCCTATTAATTAAAATCATTAATGAAATATAATTTCAAATAATATTCAAATATAGTATTATATCCAAATTATTTTAATTTTTCTTCCAAAAATAAAATAATACATAGTATTGTAAAATACCTTCTGATATCACCCCTCCAAAAAGATTACAATAATAATAATTTAGTGACCAAAACTCATGGTTTGATTTAAGTTAAAATTCTCACAATCTAGCACAATTGATCTTTAAAAATCATTTAACATTTATATTTAGCAATATTTAAACACATTTAATTATAGCATATTCATATGAAAATATATCAATTAAACAAAAATTGCCTTTATAATATAGGCTATTTTCGGTGTATTGAGTCTGATTTCAATATTAGAAATAAAAAAAGAATATTTAAAATTATAAACTTTAATAATTTAGCTATATTAAAGATGTTATATAAATAAGGGTCCAAAATTAGTTTCAATACTTGACAGATGTCTAATTATTAATAATAAATATAATATATTTATATAGTTATAAAAATATCAATAAAAAATATAATATTAAATTAAAACTTTTAATTATTTGATTTATATTGAATATTGAAAAAAGAAATTTTTATTGAAAAAGTATTTGATAATAATAATAATAATAACAATTAAGACTCAATGTCCAAATTTAGTAGATGGTTAAATTATTTATTTTTTCTTTATTGATAAGTTACACTAAATTAAAAAATTTAAGGAAACTAAAAAAATTGTGTATTTTAAAATATGTTGCATTAATATGTTTGATGTAGAATTTTAAGAGATAATCACTGTTTTATAAACTATTAGTCAATTTTTTTAAATATATTGACTTTTGACTTATAGTAATTATACTGGTTTTATTTGGAAAGTCATTGTAGGATTGGTGATTATTGCTTGATTTTACGCTTTCGGTGTGAGGTTCATGATTAAAATTTATGGTTTAATTGATGATTAATTTGGCAAATTATCCAAGATTTTGATGAATTGAAAGAGATTGACTTTGGTCAATTGACTTGTAGTTGCATTGATAATGGTGGTTGTATTATGGCTATAGGCTAATATTTTGATCAAGTTGTTCATATCCTTAATGCTAATATACAAAAAAGTATTATACTATTTTGAATGATAAATTACAAATTTGCTACATTGTAAATCCAAATAATGACTTATTAGAAGGCTATCTAACATAGAAAATATTATATAATATAGAATCTAACTAAGATTAATTGTTGATATATATATTTATTAATGATGTCAAAATGGTTGATCAAAACTAAAAATTTTATGAAATGTCTTCAGTGATACAAATTAATTACCATTTTATTTATTATTAACATCCCGAAAATTTAAATAAAAAATCCAATTTCAATCTTGACCAATTAATAATCCGATAATTTTGTCAAAATCTCGGATTATTACTTAAAAATTTTTTTAAACAATATTTTTAGGAATTTTTTTTAGAATTATTACTAAATTAGTTTATAAATTTTTGTTTAAAATTATGGGAACAATAAAATTATTTAATTAATTTAATTATATATTAATTTTGAATTTTAATATTATAAAAACAGAAAAAATATGTAAATATATTATATATTACATATTACAAATCAACTTCATTAAAAAAATTATTTAATAATATTGATAGTTTTTTCTTAAAGTAATATTTTATATTTATAATTCAAAATTAGAAAAAAATTCAATAATTCAACCATTTAAATTAAATTATTTTAACTATTTTAAAATCTGTGAAACTTAAAAGTTTTTCCATGAAGCCCCAATACCTTTTAATTATAGACGCTATTTATTAGATGGCATTTGTTCAAATTGAAATTGATAGCAAAGCTAATTAGAGCCTCTTTACTAGATGCCACATTCGAGACCAATATATTAGAATTGATTCTGAATTTGATATAATTATATTTAGATTATTTTTAGGGCCATTTCAAGTGTTACAAGTGAGTAATTAAATTGCGGTATTTTCAACAGAATGCGTTCATTAAATTGAATTCTGTATGATGAATTTAATAAACCATAATATAAGAATTTGAAGTAATAAGCTTATAAATAATTAATGTGGAACAGTTGAGTTCTTAATAATTGAATTTTGAATATGAAAAGAGTTGCTGTTATAGGTTCTGGGTTAGCTGGGCTGACAGTGGCTCATTTACTTGCTCAATCCGATGAATTTCAAGTAGAGATCTATGAGAAGTCGGGATGCATAGGTATGAGTGCTCAATCTGTGGATATTAATTTCAGTGCTGGGGAGGTACCTTCAATTCACCAGGTGGATGCTCCTATGCGAATGATCTCCCCGCACTACTATCCCAACTTGATGAGCTTAGTGAATCACTTCAATGTCGAGTTAGTCGAAGCCAAAGCTTATATCAACGTATTTTCCTATGAAAAGTTTAACAATACCGATATAAAAATCAAACATAAAATCTTTGAATATTTGAGTATTCAATCTACATCACTATGGAATTTGAATGATATACGGTTCAATTCTTTAAAGTTGGGATTAGAATGCTTGAGATTCTATTCTTTAGCTCTTCAACTGAAATTCACGGGATCTTTGAAGGATATGGATGAAAGTTTAATGGAATTTTTGACAAAGCGCAGATTTTCCAAAGAATTCATTAGGTCGTTGTTGATCCCTTATTTGGCATCAATACTGACTTGTTCTATTAAAGATGTAGAGGCTTATCCTGCTAAAATTATTGTAGATTATTTTAACGTGGGCTTATTGTCTAATACTCATTATAAGGTTAAAGGAGGCGTTCGTGTACTATGTCAGAAACTTTTGGATCACCCTAGAATTAAGCTTATTCCAATTGGTGTAAAGTCGATTCGAACTAAGGTTAATGGTGATAAGAAAATTTTAATTACTGCAGATGATGGAACTGCGACATCATATGACGATGTCGTCATCGCAACGCCTCCTGCCCAAGCGCATCAACTCCTAAAACATCAGTCGACTTCCCTTTCTTCCCTATTGAGTGAAATTCAATGTATTCCTGTTAAAGTGACTACTCACTCAGACCTATCTTGTATGCCTCAGTCCAAATCCGACTGGGCATCCAATAACATTTTCATCGATCAAGAATATATTGAACAGGGATCCATTACAACAGATTCACCATGTAACCCCAATGATCCTTATGATTATTCATCATCTATGGCACATACATGCATCAATATCTCACAACCCCATATCAAGGGCGAAATTCCAGTGATCCAAACGACTAACCCATTGGTTCCGATCAGCAAGGATCTCACTTACAAATCTGGAATACTGTGGAGGGCATATTTTGATCCTAAATCCGAAAAGAAACTTGACGAGTTGGATAAATTGCAGGGTCAGGACAATATTTGGGTAGTAGGATCATACACATTTCCAGGAGTTCCACTCCTAGAGGGGTGTGTCGCCAACTCTGTCCGAATCGCCAAGGCTTTAGGAGCGTCTTCTACATGGATATCGGAATCGGATCCACATCACCCAGTGAATCAATTCTCGATACCGGGTGCTAAATCTGGTCAAAATCTCACAGATACTTATTATTCTTTCATGAAAACTCAATTCCAGCAGAATTCTTACGTCTATCAATTATTCGTCCTAGGTTTTATGAATATTATGGATTGGATACTGGCAACGGAATCCCTTCAACCACTCATTATCCTAATGTTTATTTTGATTAACACCCTTCGCCTCGTCATGGCTACTATAATTCAATCATTAATTCATATCCTCCATATCAAACGTCCAATTAATAAAAATTAATTTTATATATTATTTTATTAAATTTACAGCGTTTAATATTAACTCTATTTGTAACTTAACAAGATATACTCAAATTTTAAAACAAATACTAATTTTTATTCTCACCCCTATTTAATAATTAAAAGATTTTAAATTGATTTTATATTAATCCCATAATAATATAAAAAGATTTATTAATTATAAAATTAGAATTAATCTCTAACTCCACAAAAAATAATAATTAAAATTCATTTAATCTAAGAGAAAATATTAAGGTTAAGTTTTTTTTTAAAAAGTATATTTAAATTATAAGTTCATAAATAGTTATAATTTATTTTCATTAAGATAAATTTTTATTTTTAAATATGCCCAGTAGAGATAATAGTTTAAAAAGACCGGCAACTACGCAAATTGACGAACCTTCCCAACCTTCAAATGCCAGTAGCAACAACATGAATATATTATTCAGAACTGGTGGTGCTTACATACCTCCCGCCAAGTTACGAATGTTGCAAGAACAAATTAAGGATAAAAAGAGTGAGGATTATCAGCGCATGAGTTGGGAGGCTCTCAAAAAATCCATTAATGGGCTTATCAACAAAGTGAATACGTCCAATATTAAAGAAATTATTCCAGAATTGTTTCAAGAGAATTTAATAAGGGGCCAAGGATTGTTATGTAGGTCATTAATGAAAGCTCAGTTTAATTCGATCCCTTTTACTCCCGTCTACGCGTCGTTGATTGGTGTTATCAACTCTAAATTGCCCGATATTGGCAGATTGTTACTATTCCGCTTGATCCATCAGTTCCGTAGAGCTTACAGGAGAAACGATAAGCCTATCTGTTTGGCTAATTTGACATTTTTGGCGCATTTGATCAATCATCAATTGGTGCATGAAATTTTAGCATTACAAATTTTGGCTTTGTTACTTCAAAAACCTACTGACGACTCTGTCGAAATTGCTGTTGGATTTATGAAGGAATGTGGTCAGTATTTATCTGAAGTGTCTCCCAAGGGTACTAATGCTGTATTTGAAAGATTCAGAGCTATTCTTCACGAAGGTGATGTTGATAAAAGAATTCAATATATGATCGAAGTGTTGTTCCAAATTCGTCGCGATAAATTTAAAGATCATCCAAGTATTATTACTGAACTCGATCTGGTTGAGGAGGAAGATCAAATCACCCACAATATCGAATTGGACGATGATGAAGTCAACCCTCACGAAGAATTATCCGCATTTAAGTACGATCCAGACTATGAAGAAAACGAAGAAAGGTACGCTGAAATTAGAAGAGAAATTTTGGGCGATGATGAAGACGACGAGGATGAAGAAGATGAAAGTGGATCTGAAGAAGATGAAAGCGATGAAGAACCTGTCGACACTAACAAAACCGTCGAAATCCACGATAAGACAGGAACCAATTTGATCAATCTACGTCGTAGTATTTACCTAACTATCAAATCCAGTGCTGATTTCGAAGAATGTGCCCACAAATTACTCAAAATCCAACTCCAGCCTGAGGACGAAACCGAATTCTGTAATATGATTGTCGAGTGTGCCTCTCAAGAACGTACCTACAACAAATTCTATGGTCTCTTGGGTGAACGTTTCTGTCGACTCCAATACAAGTGGTCCGAGCATTTCGAAGCAGTATTCATCGATATTTTCCAGAATGTACATCGTTACGAAACTAACCGTCTCCGCATCATTGCCAAATTCTTCGGCCATCTTTTAGCCACCGACGCCATCCCATGGCCCGTGTTTTCTATCGTTCAACTCTCTGAAGACACTACTACATCAGCATCTCGTATCTTCTTGAAGATTTTACTCAACGAGATCGTTGAATTTATCGGAATCTCTAAATTGAACGCTAGATTCAAGGATCCTGAATTTCAAGACGCCTTCAAAGGCATGTTCCCCACCGATACGCCCAAAAACACGCGATTCGCCATTAATTACTTCACGAGTATTGGCCTCGGTGCATTGACCGAAGAGTTGAGAGCTCACTTGCAGAAGGTGATTGAAGAAGCTCAGAGGAGGAGGGAGGAAGAAAGCGATTCCGACAGTTCCGGTAGTGACACCGACAGCAGCAGCGCCAGTGACAGCGACTCTGCTTCGGAATCAGATTCGAGATCTAGTTCCGTTAGTTATCGACGTCGTCGTTCTCGCTCTCGTTCCCCCAGAAGATCTAGATCGAGATCACTTTCCTCTGGATCCAGAACTCCTCCTTCCAGATCGAGATCTAGATATAGCTCAAGAAGATAAACATTTATGGAAAATGTTTTAATAATCACAAATTATCATTTATTTCTACATCAACTTTATTAATTTTTAATTAGCAATGTTTGGTTCATTCTAAACGATAAAACTTGAATTTGGATTAAATTCTGCTTATAAATTTAGTAAATTTTTATAATTCAAAGCTACTCCAGATACACGCAAAGTTATTAGTTTTCGAATTGATTGATATATTTTTAATATTTTGTTAATTTAATCTAAAATAATATAACATATTGATTTGATTATTCTAATCAGTAATGATAAACTAATGATCCTCTTAGGATTGATTTTAAATGTAAACATAATAAAATATTTTACTATATAAAATCTTAAATGAAAAATAATTGGACAAATATCTAGCTTAATTTATTAATGATATCTATCTAAAATAATTTAATTTCATAATTATATTATTATATTATTATATTATTATATATAATTTTAATTACTAATTAATTATAATTTTGATACCATTGGAAAATGAAGAGATATTTAATAGATATCCGATTTCAACATGATCAAATTTATAATACAATTGGTTAATATATTGTCAATGATAAAATATAAAAGTAATTTAATTAAACAACTATAAATTGAAGTTAATATCTATGATTTATAAATGAATTTCGTATATCTAAAATCTATACTAAAAGATGCACTGATTTGAGAACCGTGACTATTTCTGTCAATTAATGCATATAGTGGGAATAGACTACGACTATTCCTAAAAAGTTGACAGCTTATCTCATACAATTTGAAAAATCACCAAAAAAAGTAGCAGCAATTTAAAAAGGTTGTCACCAAACTCTCAATCTATTATATAAACACGTTGGCAACACTCCAAAATTCGATTTTGATATATTCAACTAATTCATGATGGGTGCTAGAATTCCTGTATTTGTCAAGGAGGATTATTTTCTATTATTGGGGAGAAGAGTGAAAAATTAATTTTGTAATGTAATTTATAGGGATAGGTACTTGGGAACTAAGTATAATAACATTTATATCGTAATGGATCAAAAAAAAATTGAAAATTTAAGCTATTGATTGTAATTTTTTTAATTAATATATCCTAACTAATTTGAAAATTCTATGTGAAAAAGTTTTAATTAATGTGAACTATTCTCTAACAATAGAGAATTATATCATAATTTTGGTTTTTGTCCATTTCAATTATTTGGCATTTTATGAAATTGATACTTTAATGGAATCGTATTATAATTTTCTCAAAAAATTGGGTTTATTGGAAGAGTCGGGCACTGAATTGGATGAAGATGATTTTCAATTGAATTTTATTAATTATTGTCTGTTAGCCAAATTGTAAGACTTTTTTATCCAATATATTCAATGAGGTATTATTTCAATACATCATTCGGATGTTATGTTAAAATTAGATTTAAATTTAATAGAAACTAGGATAATGATCCAAATTAAATATTTACCCCAATTTTTAATTTTACTATTTAAAGCACTTTGTAGTTTTTATTACTATTGAATTTTAATTAATTTGTAGAAAAAATATCAAATCCAAATGAATTAAAATTTTTTATTTAGTTCATCATACATTTATTGATTAAATATCAAAATTTTAAAATTTGCAATACTATTTATTAAAAATTATTTCCAATTTTTAACTTCTACTTTTAATTGGTTAATTAATTTTTGAACTATTAAAAAATATTAATTTATGGTCAAAGATTTATAATTTTGAGTAGTTACCTTTAGTTATACTCATCTTGTCAAAATCTATAGATTCTATTAAAGTTTTCATTTCCTAATTAATTGAATGTTAATTTAGTTCAAAAATGTTAATCAGGTGTAATTACTTGTAACTGTTGTGTATTATGCTCTTGATCATTGTTGTAATTAGTATTTTGGGGTATTATATCACTTGCAGATTGTGAAAATTTCTTAGTTTTGAGAATATTTTCAGCCATTAAGATCACATCCTGCGGCATGGAAGCTAACTGGGCTGCACGAACTGCGTGGGATGTAATCGATACACCTAATTTGAGTTTGTGGAAATAGGTATACCCTTCTTCATCTTCTTTAATAGTTGAATAGTAAGGTATAACTCCAGGCAACTCTTTGTTAGTACGCTCAGCCAATTGGTGAAAATGAGTTGCGAATAGAGTCAAACATCCAATTTGAACGTGTAGACGATATAAGATGGAGTAAGCTAATGCTAATCCCTCATCTGAGGATGTACCACGACCGATTTCATCGATAATGACTAGAGATCGATGTGTCGCATTGTTAAGAATGTGAGCAGTTTCTTCCATCTCTAAGAAAAATGTTGATTTGTTTAGAGTTAAATGGTCAGCGGATCCAATTCGAGAAAACACTTGATCGACAATACCCAATTCTGCAACTTCTGCAGGCACAAAGAGACCAGATTGGGCCATGATCGAAATAAGGGCAGTTTGTCGCAAAAATGTACTTTTGCCACCCATATTTGGGCCAGTGATAATCCATGTATTTTTGGGTGAAATGGATTTAGAGCTTCGAAGACCTGTTAAATAGCAATCGTTCCTCACAAAGTTGACCATTTTATCCATTAAGCTTCGCTCGACAGCCAAATGTCTGCCGCCCTTAATATGAATAGTTGGCTCCAGGACAAATTTAGGTCTTGTCAAGTGGTACTGATTCGAAAGTTGTGCCATAGTAGCTCCCAAATCAATCTGAGCGATCAACCGAAAATTAATGAGAATTCTACCGGAGTAGAGGGATATATCATCGATTAAATCTTGATAAATAGTTTGCTCCGTCCGATTGATTAATTGCTCATTTTCTTGCTGTTTAATGGCTAATTTCGTCCATGGCTTGAAATAGTATCGCGTCTTGCCTTTAAGGGATTGGAAAGGTGTGATTTGCAGTTTGGCAGATTCCACATAATTCATGAATTTTTCCCTATCTTTGGTCTGTATTTCGAGGTATTGACCCAATAAATTGTTGGATAATAATTTCAGAGACTTAAGGCCTATTAACATAGTTGATAATTTATTTAAAAAATCAATGTTAATTTTTTACCTGAAAAGAATTGTAATTCGTTTTCCATATCAGCTCGATTTTGATTCAATTGACTCCTCTGGTTGTGCAATTCCACCAATTCATCATTAAAAGTGGGATTGATCCAGGACTGATTTGTCTCTAATTGATCGTCAATGCTGTCAGGAGGTGGTTGAATTGTTGAGTTAATTCTTTCTTGTAAGGTATCGAATTCATCGATTTGGTCAAATAAGGAGATAACTGATTTGGGTGCATTGTTATTATCGACAAAATTTGAGAGTATTTCTTTGATAGAGTGGAAGAGTGATAAACAACGCTGCAAATCTAATAGGTCTCTAGGATGGGATTGACCCATACTGATACGTTGTAAAAGACGAGGAGGATCTTTAATTCCTTTGAGTTGTTGCTGGATTTGGGAAAGGAGATGAGGGTTTTGAACAAAAAATTCGATGAGGTCTAATCGATCTTCAATTTCACTGAGATTGGTAGAGGGTGAAGTTAGCCTTTCAGCTAACAATCGTGAACCACCTCTGGTTTGACATTGGTCAAGTAGATGGAATAAAGAATTCTGACATGTCACACGTGTATTCTTTAGGGAAGTGGGAGACATATTTGAGTTTTCAGTTAATTGAGTTTCAAATAACTCCAAACTTCTCATTGTTGTAAGATTAACTTTCATGCGATGCTCGGAATCTCCTTTCAGAGGCAAAGTTAAATCCAAAGGTCTTCCGCCCTGAGTTTTTTCAATATAGTTTAATAAGCCTATACCTGCGCTATTTTCTAAAGAAGTAAACTGAGCTAATTGATTTCTCAAGTAATTTAAGGTATTATCATAACAATATTTATCGTAAGTTGAATCTGGTTCGTATGTGATAATAGATGGCCAAGACTTAAAGTTACGCGTTAAAACTGGATGTTCCATCAATTTTTCACTAAGTACAATCTCTTTAGGTCGAAGGCGAGCTAATTCATAATGAAAATCTTTCAATTTCGTAGTTCCTACCCAGAAGTCACCAGTGGATAAATCAACCCAAGCCATCGCTAATTCATCATTAGCATCGGTAATTCCATTCGTTAGCTCTGAGTTATTATTATGAGATAAAGATTGATCCAATGCAATCGAAAGTAAGTAATTATTAATCCTGCTATGCTCATCTTCCTCCTCACCACTCCAAGTACCTGGTGTATAGATACGATCGACTTTCCTATGAAATATTTTGGTTTTGGGATCTTGAAACTGCTCAATCACAGCAACACAAAGATTATTACGCAATACTAAGGTATTTAAGTGGCGGTGGAGCGTTCTCGAAGGAATTCCAGTAAATCTAAAAGATATTCCCTTGACAGTTTTAGTAATTACGGTCAAACAGAGAATTTTTCCAACAATGTCAGCTTGATCAAAGTAAAGCTAAAATAGTATTATATAGTATAAATTGGTCATTATTTTATAATAAGAATATTTTGATGTACCTCGTAAAAATCGCCCACTCTGATTAAAGCCACGTGATTTGGGTTTTCCCTCTGATATGTCGATACAAAATTCAGTAATTTAGTATATGCAGGCGTTGTGGTAGTAGTAGGTGGGATGGTTTCGGATTCTGTCTGGCTGTCGCTTTTTTCTTCTATTTCATCTTCTATCAATTAAATATTGGATCAATGTTATATTATTGATATTGGCTCGATAAATTACCATTAATTATAGTTGTTAATGTTTTCTTAGGTCTACCGCGTTTTCTAGGAGCTGAAGTAGATATTGTGTTGATTATATCAATAGATGAACCACTAATTAAATATCTTGACTTTAAATAATCTAACTGTGGAAATTTTACATATTTGATAGAATGAGTAATATGTTGTAGATTAATAGGATAATTTGTATTGAATATTAATTTAGATCTGATCATTATATCATAATCATTAAATCTATTTTGATATTTAAATTTTAATTTATATTATGAACTATATGCTTTTTTTGATTATAAATCACGATTAAATTTTGTGATGTCCATCAAAATCAGTTTAAGGTGTATTTAAGTTGAATATTGCTGACAGGATATTATGGGACGGCTTGAATTTTCAATAACTTCATATCTTGAATAAATATAAACATAAAATATTTAATATTATAATATTATAATAAATCCTAAAAAAAATCAGTTTCATCAATATAGCAAACCCCAAAAATGTATACTTTAATAATATTTATCCCATCAAAATCTGAAGAGTTTATAAAAATATCAAAAAAAAAATATTGGATAAAATAAACATATCTGGTGGATATGAAATAAATCGATTCACAGAAAAAGGATCAATTTTAATTTAATAAAAAAACATAAACCATGCTATTCCTATTAGAAAATGGATAGATTATTTGGTTGATATAACTTATCGGATTATTTTAATATCTGTCATTTTAATTTTACTCTTGAATTCAGATATTGAAATATTATAATTTTCGAAGTTAACCTTTATATATAACCATTACATAATTTACTATATAAATGTATAATTGAAATATAATCGATAATAATTTATATATAATCTGGGATGTTGAAAGATGAAACTGACTAAATAAATCTGTTTTATTACTAGAATTTTTTAAATTATACTTGCTTAATTATATTAAAAATATACCAATTCAAAAATCCTAAAAAATCAGCAACTAAATTCGATCAAATTTCTAATATGACATTCGAAAATGACTAATTTACAATTTAAAAGAATAAAACAAGGTATGGATGAATCATCTACAAACAACAATATAACACAATCACACCGGTCCAATGATCAAGAATTCAGCAAATGATCGAATTCTAAAAGCACATCCAAATGTAGTATATGTTGAAATACATTTTTGAATAAGCATTACCTATTATGGTGTTATCGTTCTATGTTTTATGTATCCGAATATGATTTCAAATTGAATCCAAATCCTCAGTATTACCAGGTCCTCTATACAACCCTAAACCTACCGAAATAGTCTATCATTTTAATACTAAATCTAGTTTTATTAAAAATGTAATATGGATCAATTGTTAAAAGTACAGCCACTATTAGATACTCAGATCTTATTTACATTATGCCAACTTAATAGATATCAAAACATGAGCTAATAGATCCAGCATTTACCAATTCTATTAAACTCCCCTCCTAGTGGACAATTTACTTGCAAAACTTGATATATGTCTATCCTAATCCAATCTCAACCCTGGCAAAAATGAATATTTAGAATTAGTTGAAACAATATCCAATATTGTTGAATTAATGCAATCTGCTAATCATTCCACACTCAAGGAATGGATTATTAAAGAAATATACTCTATATTTTATCTCCTGGAAACCGATATTTATTCAACTTCCATAGATAATAATCAAATTACATAACAGATTGTTGTCCAAGAGACAATATTCAGTATGATATTTGGTAATTTAGATTATTATAAAGCGGTAGGAAATTTAAATTTTTGTTCAAGACAATATTCAGTGCAGTTTGTTCATGAATTGATCTGATTTATTATTTCGGGTTGTAGTACGCTAAGGTTTGATAAATTAACAGAATATAATTAGTGTAATGATTAAAGATTTTTTCAATCAAAATATTTTATTTTTTATCTCATTGAAATTCATTATAAATATGAAATTAAATCATTAATATTAGGATATATTTCAGATCCCATAACTTGTTTGTAGATAAAGATTAATTTAAGATCGAATTTTCTATTCCCCAAAAAATCATCATTAATTGACGGAATAATAATAGTTTATTATTAATTATAAAGAATAGTAATTTTAATATTCAATTAAACTTGATAATTCAATATTAAAAATTTTCTCTTATTATTATTCATTTTAAAATATATATATTATCGTTGATTTTTTGAGTTATTGCAAATATGGCTACTGAAATTGAAACTGTCAATATTGACCCTACTACTCTTCACCCTTTACATCCTGAAGTTATTTCTAAACAAGCTACTATTAATATTGGTAATCACTCCTCTTTGTTTTAATTTTAGCAATATCCTCAGATTATTATGGGATGATTAACCCCTTATTTGATCAAAATTTGAAATTTACTTTAGTAAATATATAAAAAGCAATTTTATTAATTTT
The DNA here is from genome assembly GCA_000697335.1 of Conidiobolus incongruus B7586. Lineage (NCBI taxonomy): Eukaryota > Fungi > Entomophthoromycota > Entomophthoromycetes > Entomophthorales > Conidiobolaceae > Conidiobolus > Conidiobolus incongruus. The sequence goes on along the minus strand of JNEM01006048.1, from coordinate 7,570 downwards.
TTTTATTTAGGTACCATTGGTCACGTAGCTCATGGTAAATCTACCGTCGTCAAAGCTATTTCAGGAGTTCATGTAATATAATTATCATTATAATATATTAATAAGCAATATTAATTTTCAATTTTAGACCGTCAGATTTAAGAACGAATTAGAACGTAATATTACTATTAAGTTGGGTTATGCTAACGCCAAAGTATTTAATTCTAAATATTATGTTAAATTCAAAATAATTTATATTTATTTCTTTAGATTTACAAGTGTGATTCTCCCGATTGTCCTCGCCCCGGATGTTATAGATCTTTCAGAAGTGACAAGGAAGACAATCCTCCTTGTGAAAGAGAAGGTTGTACTGGTACTTATCGTCTTCTCCGTCACGTTTCTTTCGTCGATTGTCCCGGGCACGATATTTTAATGGCTACTATGTTAAACGGTGCTGCTGTAATGGATGCTGCTCTTTTACTTATCGCTGGTAATGAAACCTGTCCCCAACCCCAAACCTCTGAACATTTAGCTGCTATTGAAATCATGAAGCTTAAAAACATCATTGTTTTACAAAATAAGGTTGATCTAATCAAACCTGAAGCTGCCGCCTCCCAATACCAAGATATCTTGGAATTCGTCCAAGGTACTGGTGCTGAAGGCGCTCCCATTGTCCCCATTTCCGCCCAATTGAAATACAACATTGACGCTGTCAATGAATACATTGTTAAGAACATTCCCATTCCCCCTAGAGATTTCACTTCCGATCCCAGAATGATTGTTATCCGTAGTTTCGACGTCAATAAGCCTGGCGCTGAAGTTGATGATCTCAAGGGTGGTGTTGCTGGTGGTTCCTTACTTAAAGGTGTTCTCAAGCTTGGTGAAAAGGTCGAAGTCAGACCCGGTATCGTCTCCAAGGATTCTGAAGGTCGCTTCATCTGTAAGCCTATTTTCTCCAAAATTGTCTCTCTCAACACTGAACAAAATCAACTTCGCTTTGCTGTTCCTGGTGGTTTAATTGGTGTTGGTACCAAGATTGATCCCACTTTATGTCGTGCCGATCGTTTAGTAGGTCAAGTTTTGGGTGCTGTCGGTACTCTTCCCGCCGTCTACACTGAATTAGAAATTAACTTCTTCCTTTTGCGTCGTCTTGTTGGTGTCAAGACCGATGACAAGAAAGCCGCTAAGGTTCAAAAGCTTTCCAAGGCCGAAACTTTAATGGTCAACATTGGTTCTACCTCCACAGGTGGTATTGTCAAGTCCGTTAAAGGTGATCTTGCTAAGATCGTCTTGACTTCTCCCACTTGTACTGAAGTTGGTGAAAAGATTGCCCTTTCTCGTCGTATTGACAAACACTGGCGGTGAGTTAATTAATTTCATTTTAATATATGGTATACTAATTATTCTTTGTTTAGTCTTATTGGTTGGGGTAGCATCAAGCGCGGATCAACGATCGATTTGGATTAGATTTTTTAACCGAATTTTTGAGTTTTCATGTTTCAGCTTTAGTATTCATAAAAATAAAGTAACTTCAAACAAAAAACTCCTTTATATTTTAACACGATTTTGAAGCCTTTGTAATACAATCATAATTTTGTATATAATAATTTCAGTGCTCAATCAAATATCCAAATTCTTCGATACTAAATATAAAATTATCAATGTTTTAATATTGTATTGTAGAAGATATACTAATGCTGACCAAAATGTAAAGCCCATCAACGCTATATCTTTTCACAGACATATATATAACAATTAAATGATTGAGAAAATTTAATAAAATACAAAGCTAAATATATTACAACCAATAAAAAAATAATCTTACAACTATCTTACAATTCTATCCAAATTCGCTTATAAGTGATATTCATTCATTCACTTTTTCGAAGTTTATATTTTAAAAAAAATTGATATATAACATGTCAATTTGCTGAAGAATTTTATAATGAATAGGTAATATCTTTATACTTTAGAATTAATAACACCTATGGTGAATATATAAATTGAATTTAAAATTATTTTTTATATAAAAGAATTTAATATGAGAACAAATATATAATTAAGGAATGTTTTAAAAAACACTGTTTTAAACTCAATTTTATTCGATAAAATATTAAAACTTTAATAATGTTATATACAATAAAATTAATTTTTAGATTAAATATATTTAAATTTGAGAATATATTCTCGAATTTACTTATTAGAGTATAACATTTTCTAATATGAAAGGTATATAGAAATATTGATATATTTGCTTATATATGTAGGTAATAATGTATAAAATATCTTGTTATTTTACTATTTAAGCAAAATGTTGGAAAATTATTAAAGATTTAAATGTTGATTAATGATTAAAATGATTATATGGTATATTGTTACAAATTATTTGTGAAAATAAAAACAATAATCAAAAATATGAATTTTTATTTCTAATATAATAATCAATTCTAAAAATAATTCGATGTTAAATATATAATTGTAAATAATTCATAAACTAGAAAACAAGTTAAAGTTATTCAAGTTCAGAGTATTAATGTTTTAAATAACAATTACACTATGCAAGTTGATTAAATTTGTTAGATATTTGATGTGGATAATACTTAACAGATAGAAATTCAAGAAAATGAAAAATTGTATTTGGAAATTAAATGTAAGAATGAAACCGAGTGTATAGATTTAAATTATTAGATCAGAAAACCAGATTCAAATGAAGACGAGAACAAAAGTTGAAAAAGTCTAATGTCAGTGTATTATTCGAAAGAGAAATCAAATATGGATAAAATAAATGAAGCAAAAAACAGATATTCAGTATGTTTCAATCCAAAAGAAATTTTAAAGATTGAAAAAGGTAAGCCAACATTACAGTAAATTCTTCAGCCTAAGTGAACTTGCAAAATATAATGGTAATTGAGAAATATATCAAATGAATCGAATAGTGTAAATGTATTGTTTAGCATTTGTAAAATGATCCATGTTTCAGAAAAGGAATTGAATGTGATTCGAAATCTAAAACAGCAAAGAGTGAAATAAAAAAAATAAATTGAAATAAATACAAACCTTGTAAGGGTGAACAATCAAGTAGGTTATATGATCAATTTAGGTTAATTCATATTTTGGAAGGATCTAATTTAACTATTGAACTATACTAGTTTGAAATTTGACAAAAATCAACTGAGAGAGGGCGGCAGGGTGGAAGAGAGCCAAATAGTTAACAAGCGCCGAAAAAATCTTCACAATAAATTGATTTATTGCGGAGGAACTTGAAAGGTCCAGAACTCGAGATAAAAATACTTAAGAACGGGGCTTTTCCTTCTTTTCCTTGTATAAGGCAAGGAGGGAGACACCAGAAACTTTAACAACCTTGAAACGAACACCAGGAATATCACCAACGGCCTTACCACGACGACCGAAACCGGAAATCAAAACTTCGTCGTTTTCATCGACATAGTTCAAACAACCGTCGTTGGGGACGAAAGCAGTGATCTTTTTACCGTTCTTGATCAATTGGACACGGACACACTTACGAATAGCGGAGTTAGGTTGCTTGGATTCAACACCGATCTTTTCCAAAACAATTCCCTTAGCGTGAGAAGAACCACCGAAGGGGGAAGATTTGAAAGCGGTACCTAAGGCACGCTTCTTATAAGCCTTATCAGCCCAACGTTGGTCACGACGGTGGGTACGTAATTTACGAGCGGCCTGAATTCCTCTTGGTTTTCCTTTACCCATTTTGTTGGATATTTAGTTTAATTAATTGATTTAATAACCAATTTAAAAAAGGGAGTGGTAGACAAAAATTTAGGATTTATCAAAAGATTTGAATTAGTATAATCAAAATTGTGGGATAAATGAAATTTGCGTAATTTTTAACAAAATATGATAATATAAATATAAATATATATAGAATGAAAAAGATATAATATGTGGAAAATATTTATAAAAAAATGAGGAAGATAAATTCAAAAATAAATAATGAAAAATTTCTTTAATATTTTGATATAAATCAATATAGATTTTAATATTCAATCGATTCTGTTGGACATGCTGCTTTAGCTCAGTTGGGAGAGCGTCAGACTGAAGATCTGAAGGTCCCGTGTTCAATCCACGGTGGTGGCATATAATAATTCTTTTTCACTTGTATTTTTACTTTATACAAAATAATTTTCCAGAAAAAAGTTTATTTATCAAAACAAATAATTTAGTTAATATAATTATAAAAATATTACAATAATTCAATGATTCTACAATTTTCAATTCGAAGAACCCCTTGAATAATGAAAAATTATATATTTCCAGCTATAAGCCTCAATTGAATATTAATTAATAAGTTGAATAATTAGGGTTTTGATTCATCTGAGGTGTCCACATTGGATAAGTAATTGATTCGGTTCCTGAAGCGACCAATAATTGTCCGCTGGGATTATTCTGAGGCTGGGAGTCGGCTGCACGATTTTGCATTGCAGGAAGTGGTTGATACATTGAAAGCATGGTTTCCATCTGCTGGTTTTGGAGTTGCTGTTGTTGCTGCTGAGCCGCTACCTGAGCTTGCTGCTGCTGGATCTGTTCACGCTGTTGCTGCTGTTGAACTTGAAGCCCATTTTCGATAATTTGTTGATTTGTTTGAAGGTATGCATTATATAGTGCAGATAGAGCGGAGGTTGTAATGGTATTTGGATTAGGTTCATTGGTTAATGTTGGAGCCTGTGATTGCGGCTGTGATTGAGATGATGCTGAAGTAAAGGATGGAACCGGCGCTAATGTTGGGAGGGGATTTGGTGGTAAGGCTTGGGTCGGAGGAGTGGACTGAGGTTGGAGCTGAGCTGTGGGAGCACTGGGAGTTGATGCTGCAGACAAAGATTGAGAACCTGGTTGAGCATCATCTACAGCAAAAACACTGCTCCATTCAACTTCTTCTGATCCCATCATTGGAGGTATCATAGGAATGAAAGTTGGACCCTGAGGAGTGTTTTGAACGATAACTATTACTGGTTCTGAGGTGCTCTTAATAGATTCACTTTGACCACCAATCCTATCATCTTTATCGTCATCCTCGTCTTCTTCTTCAACCTGATTTTCATATGGATTTCTACTAGGCTTTGGATGCATATTAGTGGCATGTAATGGGAAATGAGAAGTCAAAGGCATTGAGTGATGAACTTGTGCACTAGGTTTAGGCATATCTTGAGTAATAACAATAGTTTTAGTGACAATATATACTGGGCATTTTTCTGAATAAATTCCAACAGGAATCATATTCATATCGTTGTCCCATTCGATATCTTCATCTTGGGTAATCATTCCAGAAGCAGGATGACTGAAAGGTAATGCGGTAGGTCCAGGCATTGCGGGATAGACATTTACTCTGGGTGCATACGAAGTTGGAACTGGATAGTCATAAGGTTTGGAGTATTCAGGGTAGCTAAAATCGACAAACTTGACTTCGCTATCTCTGGCTTCTTGAACTTCATCTTCAGGCTCGATTAATAAGACACTGGGAGTATTATGGGACTTTGATGCCATTGCGCTTGAGTCCATACTAAATTCAGATTCTGAATCCAGAGGAATTTCAGAATTTAAAGATTCCAGATCACTATCCAATGTTTCAACAGAAATCAATTTTGGGGAATGGTCCATATCTCCAGTCACCAAATGATAAGTTTCTAGTTCATAATCCGATTCGTTGGGGAATGGATAGCTTGATTCAGAGTAGCGTGGACGAATTTCAGAATCTTCAGACTGTTTTGAGGGAGCTTTCAAAGGATTTAATTTTGCTCTTTCTTGATAAGGATCTAGTTCAACCATTGAGGCACCTCTCATATTACTATCAATAATCATCACTCCACTCAATGAGCTTATCAGGATTAATTGAATAAAGTGATTAACTATCATGATTCAATAATAAATTAATGGAATAGATAGGATATTAGATTATTAACAATAAAGAATTTAAAGTGTTAATTTATATGCTAGTTGGATCTATTAATAAAGGTATCAAAACATGTTAGAAGAAATTTACTTGACATATGCAACGTTACTACTAAATCTTTTATAAACTTTGAAACGACTAACACCAAATTTAAAACGTTACCAAATCTCTAAATCTTATTTAACAGTTATCAACAACTGAAACTTGAGATTACTGCTGTTTCAATGAATTTAATTTGAATCAAATTAAGCCTACTCCAATTATTCTTTTATGGTAACTCTGCTATAAGCTCAAATTTATGGTTGATTCTAATTCGAAACTGATTTGTTGATACACTAAAAAATATTCCTAATAATGATTCATAAAATGCTGTGCAAAATTATCAAAACAAACATTTATTGATAGTTTACTATAAAATTTAACAGCATTTGCGTTTTAAATTGTTATTATTATTTTATTAGATTTAATTATTAATAATTAGATTGATTTGAATGTTTCAAAATAAATAATATATTTGACTAATTCATTCATAGAAAACATCATAATAAAATATATTAAATTCTTGAACAAACTAACTAATTGATATAATTTTCACTTATCATGGAGCTTTTCAAAGTTTTGAATAGGGTCAAATTATCATAATACCTAATATTTTGAAATGTCTTTTGGATACAATTTTATATTTTAGAAAAATTGATTTAAATATTAATGGAATTAAAATGAATTATTCTGTTTTTTGAATTAACGAAGTGATTAGATTTTGGATATATATATATATATATAATTAGAATTTACATACTTCGAAGTTATACATATATCCTTAATATATATTAAACTTTGGATTTTGATATTAAAAGGGGTAGATAATACCAAGTAATCAACTCTAATATTATTTTCTGTAAATCAGTGTTTTATAAAAATTATATTGATTTTGAGCAGCTTATTATTAATTGATAATTTTATATTGAGGATATTATCGATATTATTCATAATGGTATTGAAATATTAATAAATTTCAATTTCATTTCTTTTAATCTATAGGATATTACCAAAAAAAATTATGTTTTGATTCTTATACACAATTTCTATATATTTTTATGGGCCATATATGATCGTTAGATGTATCGTGGTTAACAAGATTAGAGACTGCTGAATTGAAAATATTACTATAATTTATTATACAGTTAATATTTTAATTGTAAAGTCAAAGCTTTAGTCAATTCATTACAATATTTGCTATAATAAAGTTAATACTGTGTTTTCCCCAAGATTTATATTTAAAATAACTAAAATCATTTTCTGGATAAATATTATAAAATTTGATTTTTAAAATATAAATTATGATATCTTTTTCCATAAATAGTGAGTATTTATTGGATAATAATATTTATTTTAAAAAATTGATGATAAACAATTATATCATTATGATGGTATCATAAAAATAAATTAATTATTAATTTAAATTAATTATTCTCCAAAATATAATATATTGAATATATATAAATATGATGACAATAAAAACAATAATATTATGAAAATTTGTTAAATTAATAAAATTTTTATATTTATATTTTATGTTTTGAAATAAATAGTCTAAAAAATAAATTGATTATATTAAATTTTAAATTTTAATATCATTAATCAAGTTAATATAAATATTAATAA
>JNEM01006047.1:0-44798 GCA_000697335.1 Conidiobolus incongruus B7586 | reverse complement strand
TAGTATATTCATTCAAGTTATCCAAAGGAGGATCTGAATCGAGCTCTGGATGAATGTTGAAAGTCACAGTTTTGGTCTTTTTTTCAGAAGTTATATATGTATTGTTTACGCTTGTATTACTATACAAATTAAGCTGTTCCACTTCTGGGCCATTATATTGCTCAATACATCGATTACAATAATATAAATAAGATGGCATTAGGTTAGATGGTAAACATTGTATATGGAGCCAAGCTTCGCACCAATCACATTGGACCATAGGTCCATCGTCATCAGCTTGAGCTTGTTTGTCGGTGTTAGTACAAACGCATAAAATAATATCTCCTTTAGATCTCTTAGCATTATTAGCTGATAAAAACTCTTGAATCTTTGCCTAAAAATTAATTAGATAATGAAAAATAAATAAATAAACCAGTTTACTTGATCTCTTCCAGGACAAACTTTCTTATGAATTAAAAATGAAGCTCTTTTAGTAAATTTTTCAGGGCATCCCAAGCAATAATATATAGCTATAATTCAAATTAGTATATATTTAATATTTAATTTTGTTTTGCACCTACGATTTTCATATTGTAAAGGCTAAATATAATATCATAAAAATAAGTAGATAAGTATAGTAAATCTAAAGATACATATTAAAAAATACCTTTGGACTTAGTTCACGTTCATGATCTTTATGATCAGTAGATGAAATTGGGTCATTAATCTTTCTCTTTCTTGCACTAGAACCTGCTAATACATTTAAATCAAGTTTAGACTTTCCTTTATTTTTAGAAGCTTTCCGTTTCTCTACTCGTTCAAAAGCCTCCCTTAATAGGTTTGCGAAAGGATGAGTCATTTGGGTACTGTTAGATGTATACATTTTTTTATGTTTGATAATGATTTCAAGAAGTACAAATTACTAATAATTAACCCTTTTCACTAAATTTAATTTTAACTTACTAATTCCTTGATTTTTATTGGTCGGTTAGTTAATATTGAACAAATATTAAATAATTGAATTTGAAATAAATTAAATGAAATCAGAATACAAGCTCATATAATGATAAAAATATAATATAAATATAATGAAATATCATTTATTAAATAGCAATATTAAGTGATTAAAACGAAAATAATGCTGCAATTTTGATAAATCAATTCATAGTGTATAAAATTCAAAAGATTTGAATATTGAACTTGTTAATTGCAAAACATTTTCATTACCTTCTTTGATATAGTTTAATCAAGTAAAATAAAATAGTTAATGTGATGAAATGATTAAATGCAATGATATATGTTATAAATATTTAAAATTTTGATATATTGATTAAAATATCAGTTATAGCATCAAGATTGTCTATGGATTAAATTTATTTATATGATATATCAATCAATCATAAATTAAAGTCAAATAAATAATAGTTTTGTTATTGATATAATCAATATATAGCTTGGCAAAATTCAAGAAGAAATTAAAATAATATACTGTATAATATTATGATCAAAGAAAATTTAATATTCGATATAAATCATGAAATAAACTATAGTATGGCTTAAAAATATATGTATTCAATAAAAATGTAAATTATAATAAAAACGATATCTCAGTTTAAAAATAGTAAAATGATTATTGATTAAATACTTATATGTATCTATAATAATATTAAAGTTATATCAGAAAATAGATAATTACATGCTAGTTCAAAGATCAATATAAATCAAAATACGAATAATTTTTCTGTTAGAAGATGTCTGTGAGGATAAGTATTATGGTCAACTATACATATTAAATATTAAATATTAAAATTGAGGATTGTTAGAAAGAAATAAAATTTGTTTATAATACCGGGTAGATTCGTCAAATTAACTATCTATTATCAGAAATAAACTGATAAAAGTAATATAAGATAGAAGTTCTATACTAGTAGATATACTCTATTAATAATGTCTACCAAACTTGAGGCTTTTGCTGGGTGGGTAAGATACCTAATCTCTTTTTGAAAGTAACACGGTGGCGAGAGAATTTGTCATCGGGTGAAAAGCGGGCAGGGTGAGCTGAAAGGGTAGCAGAACCATCGGGAGCTTGTTTCTTTAAAGTGTAAACTCTTTGACCTTTTTCGTTCTTATAGTACATTAAATGCATTTTGATTTATATTGAATTTTAATAAATTTAATTAATATTGATTTTCGATTTTTTAGATTGAAATATATATTTTCTTGTTGAGTAAAATATTATGGGATTAAATACCTTTAAGTTATAGATCATTGATGAAAATTTAAAAAGTTCAAATAATCTAAATATTTTGATAAAACCATTGATATAAAAATTTAAATATATGCAACATACTTATATTTTGATATAATATTTTGTAGAGTATCTCAATAATAATGTAATTTTTTTATATCGATGTTTTAACAGGTATTTTAATGAGATAAAGTTTTGGTCCCATAATTTCAAATTATTTCTATTTAATGTATATTTTACCCACAATGTGTGAATTCATTGATAATATAATCAAATATTAATTTATTAATCAAAATGACTGAAAAAAAGCCAATTGAAAACGAAAATGTTGAAGATAACAGAGATAAAGACTTAGATGAAGAAGAAGAAGTTGAAGAACAGGGAATTCAAGGACAAGCTAACAAGGATATGAAGAGCATGACTGGAATGACTGAAGTTGAACAAACTCATTTACCTCAAGCCCGGGTCAAAGAAGTAACCGAATAACATTTTTTCTACAATAACCAGTATTAATTTTTATAGGTTTTAGATTATTTTAGAAATGACGTTCAAAAGAGACAATCTGAAATTGCTCAAGCGTAATATATATATATTATTCAATCCAGCAGTGAATTAAAAATTAAAACCTTCTTTTATAGTAAAAAGGCTCTTGATAAAATATCTATCCAAAAAGAACATATTCCTATATTGGTAAATTATATTAATTCGATTTTCTATTTTATTAATATTAACCAATTTATAGAAAAAGGAATTGGAAGTGGATGAGACCGAAGCTGAAAATATCTTGAAAGAAAATGGAGGAGACTTGAAAAAAGCTCTAGAATCCTTTTTATTAAAAGCTTAATTATTTTTAAATCAAATTTATATCATAAACATTTATCACATTATTTACATACAAATATATACAATTACTTTTAATGCCAATTTGCTTTTTTTCAAGCTGATTTTTGACTCAATTATCAATAATACTAAACAGTGTATTTTCAAGAATTCAATGTAAATCATTCAAAATTATATCACAAAATATATCATATATTTTACTTTTAATATTATCAATTATTAAGGAAAATATTTGATAATATATTCTTATTTAAACTTGGAATGTATTAATTAATATTCAAAGATTAAATAATATTATATTAAATTATTGTTATTAGTCACATGAGTAATATAATCATCCTCTTAAACTGTATTTCATTATTATGTCGAAAATCTAATTACTGATTAATATTTAAAAATAACATATAATAATTATAGTAATATCATAGCTATACTGTTATTCTCCAATTTTTTAAAAGAAATTTCAAAGTAATTCATCAATTCTTACAAATTTTATATCCAGAATATTCTAAATCACTAAAATATCAATAAAAAACCCTTAAATCAGTTTATACTTGAAGTTTTCGTTAAATTATTAGATTTTGATATAAATCAAATAAAAAATTTTCATTTTCTATATTATTATTAATACTTTTATAGTACAAGTTCACAACAACAGTATGAAAATCAGATATTCTTGAGTTTTTATAATTTTATCATTTACTTCTAATATTTTAACAATTTCGAGCTTGAATTATATTATTAAAATATTTGAACCAAGTTACCTTTATTTCATATTAAATTATAACAATGAAAATTCACACCACTAATGATTGATAATATATATTGCAAATATAAATCCTAGTATGAATAATTTAATATATGCTAAAATTTGAATTCAAAATTATATTTATTTGATTTAAATATATAATTATTTAACAAAATATTAAAATTTTTATTTCATCATTATTTTTAAATGGTAATTCAGAAACGTAAAAATTTCTGTTTCAGTCATATGATTTGAAAATATCTCCGAAATTTTCACGAATATTAAAATATGACCAATCAACTAAATAGTGAAATTGAAAAACCAATTCTATTAAATCTAATTGGTCATATATATAAATTTCATTAGATTGCTTTTAATTTTATAATGTTGAAAATAACAACTAAAAAAGCTATAACATTATATTATAAAGGTTTCAAGTAGAAAATGTAAATCTCAAAATTGTATTACTAGAATGCCAACTCAACAATATTAAATATCATCTAGTATTCAATTTATCCAATAATCAAAATTACATCAATTGAAAATAATACTAAAATAGGAAATGTGTAATATAATATATGCTAGATGATGAATTGAAATTTAATTTGATTGTGGTTTACTCAAATGATAATGATCAATCTTGTTCTTTTGTATGCTAAATCCATTTATTCATAATTCAAACTATATGCTAAATTCATAAAATAATATTATTATTACTTAAGCATCAAGTTATTCTATCCTTTTTATTCAGTATATTATAATTTTATTATGGATCCCTCAAAACAAACTCCTCAGAGTACACCCATAATTGGGAATAGATTTAGGGCTCTAACAAAGGATTTTGAAGGTCCTGATAATAGACATTCATCGAAAAAAATTCCAAAGAAATCCTTTACTAATCCTCGTTCAATTCCAGAAGGAATTCCTGTACACTCTTTATTTCAAAATCTCATGTCTCACCGTGCTAGTCCTTTTTCAAGTAATATATTAACTTCTCATACACCTAAAACCACCGATTCTTCATTTCATTACTCAGATAATGTAATTCATGAAGCTGTGAACATTTTTAAAACCTCTGTGGGTGGCCCTATTGATCCTTTCTTTATCGAGAAAATGGCTAAAACGCCCTCTGAAATTACTGAACTCCTAACTGAATTAAAATCCAATGAATCCAAACCAATAAGCCATCCGCTAGGGCATAAACGATACGCTACCAATTTTCCACAAAAACAACTTTCATTATTTAACCACTACGGCCACAATATTCTATACCACTCCTCTTGGCAATCAACATTTGATCCTAAAAATGCTAATCCTATTGATCATAATGGCAGAACTGTTTATTTCGAAGATAATGAGAAGAAAGTTCACAAACTACCTCCCGAGATTCCTCCTTATCATCCAATTCAAAGGGCAAACTTTAGGAACGATAGACCAAATCATATCGGTTTAGGTAATAAGTCATATGGTATTCAAAGTCAAAATCGTGGCCTTTCTTCACAGCCTTCTCAATTGCCAAATCATATTGTTTTACCTGAGGAAAGTACCAAAAATGATTCCACTCAATCTGATGACAGGACCAAGCGATTAGCTCAAACAGAGTCAGAGAAACTAGGTTTAAATAGTTTAAAGAAGCAAAATCCAGGAAATTTGGTACAGTCCCAGAAGCCAGATCCCCAATCTGAGACCAAGGCTGCTGAGAAAATCGAAGCTGCAGTCAATAGTCCTATACTGAACCCATCGCCCTCTAAAGCCATTACCACACCTGTTATTAAAAAAGAAGTGTCAGAACCCAAACCAATAGATGAATCATCTAGACCTTATTTCAAATTAATTAATAGAGAGTTATTGGATGGCTCCAAGACTGGCTCTGAAGCTCTTCACAAATCTTATGTTGATATTCAAAAAATTTCTCACTCGGATAGCAAATTTGATGATGCTATTGGTATATTCGCTCTTCAAACTTGCTTGCATTCTTTATCCTCCAAATCTCCTTTTAGATCGTTAGAGTTATTATCAACCTCAGGTGATAAAATGTCTACCAAAGCCCGCGAATCATTTATTCACAACGTAAAATCTAAAGGTTATGATATTTTGTTCGATAAATCTAGTGGAATAGGAAAATGGAAAATACCAATTAGCCCTAAAAAATCACCTATATCTCAATCTGCGCCTATTAAAGTAGAAGAAAAAGTTACTAAGCTTAAGAACGATGAATCGCTTTCTCCTGAATTATCGCGTCAAAAACCATCACCCGGTTTAGCTGGCAATGAAAATCGTCTTGATCGCAATGGTAAATCATCTCAACATGAAAAACCGGCATTGAAACAATCCTCACTTCGATCAAAATCTATTAAATCTAATTCTGCCATAAAGATAGCTTCAAGCTCAGCTTCTAATGCTATCAAGCAAGATATAAAACAAGAAGTTAAATCCGAAAAGCCATTGGATAATATTAGTCTTTTGGCTCAAAATACTATTTTAAAGCCTATTCCTGCTGTTAAACCTTCTTTATCTAAACATAGTTTTAATACAATCGATTCAACGTTGCGAAGTGAAGATGCACAAAAATCAATGAATACAAAGAGAAATACGTCATCAATCGACAAAACTAATCCATCCGCACCAAATAAGACCAAATCGGTCCCAATGCCTCAATCGGATACCAGTGCCAGTTCTCTTGGTATCAAAAAATCTTCCAAGCCTAATCTGAAATCAAATGCTCCTGGTTCCCAAACTTTATCAGTGAAGAAGATCCTTGTGACTATTACTCTTCCCAGTCAAAAACAAATTGATTTCCAAACTAAATGTTTTACTAAGTTCCATAAATATCAAAAACTCAGAACTATTGGTACCAAATCATTAAATACTAAAGAAAAACGAATCCCAACTCAACCCATTCATGATGACTATTTAAGTACATCTCCTGAATACAAAGATGCACATACTAAATCTTCTCAAAAGCGAACAAGAGAAGAAACTCATATTCCTTCTGGTACCGATAATGATATCCAAAAACAGTCTATCAGTAGAGGAATGGTCAAAAATTCAACCAAAATTCAACGTCGAGGTAGTAAACAGCATTTATCTCCCATTATTGGATCTCAACCACCTAAAACTGAATCTACCAAACTTCCGATCTCGAAAAATTCTACAGCTTCACCAGCTCCTGAACCGCATACCTCGTCTGTGCCTTCTAAGATTAACTCCACTAAATCTAAACCTATTCAAGAATCAGAAGGAAAGCTACCAGCTCCTCGTCCTCAGCCATCAATACAGGCTCAATCTAATTCTTACCATTCCTTACCAAAAGATGTTATCCCCACCATAACACCACGCGAAATTACACCATCTCTTAGGTCTAAGATGGCCAAAATGAATGACATTGCTAAAGAATGGAAATCTAAATGTCAAATGGTTGTAAATGATCAATCAACGACTGAATTCCAAAAGAAACAGGCGTTGGCTAGATATTTGGAATGCTGCCTTATGTTTATTCATAATAGTGATATTAATGATTTTACTTTGGAAGTCGATCCGATGAGTTTATGGTTATCTATCACAAATATGCTTGAGCAAGCTGCTAAATATTTAAAGCACTACAATGTTGAGGGTTTGTTTGGATTGTCTTGTATTTTATGTGCTATGTCATATACTCCCCACATATATTATTCTTCCAAAAAGTTTGATATTTCACAACCTTTAGCAAAGAATGAAGAAATCTCCTCTATGATAGCTAACAGTTATAAAAAGTTGGCCAATCATAATTTATTGGGAAGGCCTGCTTTAACACTTGTTGTGCTACAAGATAAATTTCCTGTAACAATGGCCAAATGTAAGGCTGGAGAGATAGAATTTCCTCACAATCTTTACACTTTCAAATGGACATCAGTCATTAAATTTGCACAATCCATGATTGATGAATACATTTCTATCAATCAAATGCAATCAATCAAACGGGATTATTAATTAATTAGAAACTGTATTTTTATCAAATTTGCTTAATAAACTTTATTTATTTCATTATCTTTCCTAACTTTCATACCTCACTATATACTGAAATTGCTATTGTTCATATATTATATCAATTCAATTATTTGCCTGTAATTTAATCAGTTTTCGTGTAATTATTTCACTGGCTATAAATATAATTCAATGTACCATATTATATATTGATATTTATTCATTATTAATTTGATTGATAATAATTGTATAAAAATGAGTTTATTTGTATTTGACTTGTTATTATTAATATATTGTTAAATATTTTTCAATTCCTTTTGGTTGATTAGGATTAATTAATAATTGTATTTCACCCTCTATAAAATTGTTACAAGTTATATTTAGCGTTTTCAACGCTTAAGATTAAAAATATTTCAACTTGAAATTATGTAAAGATCTCTTATCTCCATTCAAAATATAAATTGATTTTAAAATTTTTAACTTTATTCGACCCGTATATTGGGAGTTGTATTATGAAGTTAATGAAGATAATCTTGAAAAATACTATCAAATCAACATGTACATTCTAAAGTTAAATCACTTGATACGAAATTAGAAAAATTATACTATAATTGACATAATATTATTAATTAAACTTAAAAAAATGGATAATTAAACATGTTATAAATGAGATACTTAATTCTAATTGTAGGTTTAAATGTTTGAAATTATTATAGCGGATATTTAAAAACAAATATACTAGATAAATGAATTATCAGTTTTATAATAAAGATAATTACGAGTTTAAATATATATATATCAAAGTTGCATACAAAGATATTTAATCAAAGAATTCTTTAAAGAATATGTCAAATTTTGATTCAATTACATCTTATGTCGATAATAATCTGATATATAGTTTTAAGTATAAATGTTGAAAGTTAAATCTGTTTATATAATTAATTATTTGTAACTATTCTCCTGTACCTTGTTTTTTCACTTTGTGTATATTTTGATGTATATCCGAAAATTTGATATAATCAATTGACTTAAACTTTTATTATTAGTATTATTATTATTAAGTGATGGAAGTTATTGTGAGTATTTTGTATGTATAATATTTACTTTGAAGTTGATCTTTTCATTTGAAATAATATCTTTCACGAGAAAATACTCAATTTTTAAATTTATATTGTTCATAGCTTATTAATGTGTTAATATATATGTAACCATCCTTTAATATGCACATTATTTAGTGTTTAATGATCAATATTTTAAATCCTGATCTTATACAATAATCCTACAGATAATATATAAGATATCGCTTTAAAAGCTATAAATTCAATACATATGATTGATATAGTTACAATATTATTTCGTAAATAAATAATGGACTTGGATGTTGAAGATTGAAGTCAATATAAGTTATATTCTAATTCTAGTGTAGGTATAAGTTTTTTGAACTTTAATCTCAATAAAAAATATTTATGCATGTAAACGTTATAGTAAACATACCCATAAAATAAAACATATTTTTAAATGGAATGATCCAAATATATTATTTTTAAAAACTATCCATTATTATAATTTTCATAGAACAATGATTTCATTAAGAATGAAAAGTTAAATGAGCATCCCATAAATAAACTAAATTAATATCATTAGCATAAATTATGTCATGTGTTTTACAAATATATCAAAAATTGAATGAAATCATTAATTATTTTAATAACTAATTAAATTAATATAATATATTATAATTATGATAAGTAGATTTCAAAGATTAGCAAATAAATCGATTGTTCTTCCTAATCAATCTTTAAATAATTTGAGATTTTCAAAATATTACTCAACTGTCAAAGGTAACATTTTATATTATGATATTTAAATTACCAATATACTCACTTTTTTGTTAGATTATCAACCTGGAAAAGTAATTGATGGATTTGTTATTAAAGAGGTAATTTAATTATATTTATAAAATATTATAATATTAAATTAATTAAATTTCAATAGAACAGAGATATCAAAGCTCTTGGGTTAACTGGTGTAATTCTTGAACATCAAAAATCTGGCGCTCAACTTTTGCATTTGGCTAAAGAAGATGAATCAAACAATGTTTTTAGTATTGGATTTCCAACTTTAAATAATACTTCGGATGGTGTTGCACATATTTTAGTAATATCATGGAATTTAATTACATATATTAGCTTACTAATCCTTTTTAGGAACATACCACTCTGTGTGGATCTCAAACATACCCAGTCAGGGATCCATTTTTCAAGATGATGCCACGCTCATTGGCTACATACATGAATGCTTGGACCGCTAATGATTTTACCCAATATCCATTCTCTACTCAGAATGTGACTGATTATTATAACTTGATGAGCGTGTATTTAGACTCTGTATTTAAACCAATTCTCAGCGAATATGACTTCGCTCAAGAAGGATGGAGAATTGAAAAGAATCCTGAAACCAACGAATGGGAATTTAAGGGCATTGTTTTTAATGAAATGAAGGGTGTTTTTAGTGACCATGGTGCAGTCTACTACTATGATCATCAAAAGCATCTCTATGAAGGTTGTGCTTATAATCAAGTAAGTGGAGGTCATCCTTTAAATATCCCTGAGCTCACTTGGGAGCATCTTAAAAAGTTTCATCATGATCATTATCATCCTAACAATGCCAAAATCTTTACTTTTGGTAATTTCCCTCTCGATCAGCATTTGGTTAAGCTTAACGAAAAATTATCTCAAACACTTGAAAGTTCTCCCAAACCTGCTCCCTTACCTGACTTCCCCACTCACCCCACTTGGAATACTCCCAGAAAAGTAGTTGTCAAGGGACCATTCGACCCAATGCTTAATCCTGATCAGCAACATAAAATCTCAGTTTCATGGTTAACTAACGAAGTGACAGATACCTTTACTACCATGAGCTTAAGCTTACTCTTTACTTTGCTGACTGGTACAAGTGGTGCACCTCTTCAAAAAGCACTTTTAGATACCCATCTTGGAACCGAATACTCTCCTACCACCGGATATAATGCTCAATCACCAATTACCTCATTTTCTATTGGTGTTCAAGGTGTGAATCCATGTAACTTAGAGAAGATTGAGCAAACTATATATGAGACTTTGGAAAATGTTTCCAAGGAAGGCTTCAGCAAAAACTTGGTTGAAGGAGCCCTATTAAATATTGAACTATCCTTCCGTCATCGTGGAAGTAATTTTGGTATTAGGCTTGTTCAGAGTATTATGAATAATTGGAATTATGGTTTGAATCCTTTGGATCCCTTGGAAATTGATAAAGTAAGCTTAACTTAATATTTAAGATAGCTGTATATATTAAAGCAAGTTTATAGCACTTAACTAAACTTCGTAGCGAAATCTCAAAGGGTAATTTCTTTGAAAACTTGATTAGAAAGTATCTCTTGGATAATCCCAGAAAACTTGTTTATATTGCTGAACCCTCAAGAGAATATGAACAACAGATTCAAGAGAAAGAAAGCACAATACTTCAAGATATTGTTAAAAACAAAGTCAAATCTGAAAAGGATGAAGCCAATATTCAAGCATTCAATGTTGAGCTTCAAAGAAGACAAATGTCTAAAGAAGGTATTATAATATATACATTATATTTTATTATCATTTTTATTTATTATGATATTAGATCTTAGTTGTCTTCCAACGTTAACCATTGACGATATCCAGAAAGATCCTAAATGGTATCCCATTAACTCATCTAATAATATCAATGCTCCTATTACTTTCAGAGACACCAACACCAACGGTATCAGCTATTTGAAAATCAGACAGACTCTTCCTAATGACATTCCTGCTCATTTAAGACCATTCTTACCACTCTTATGCGAATGTTTGACTTTCTTAGGCTGTCATGACAAGACTATGGCTGAGTTGGATGAAGAAATTTTACTTTCTACTGGAGGCATTTCATTCTCTCCATTCGTCACTAATTCTTTGGCTAATTTAGATGGCTATACCCATGGAGTTACCTTTGCCTCACATGCCTTAAATGATAAATCCAGTGAAATGTACAGATTGATGACTAAGATCCTCTTAGAGACCAACTTCAATCAACCCGATCGTATCAAAACTTTGATTTTGAACTCTGCTTCCGCCTTAAACGGATCAGTTGCTGACTCCGGCCACAATTTTGCTAGAGGTTTTGCTAGTGGTATTTTGTCAAAGTCAGCCGTAAGTGTTGATATATTTATTCAATATTTGATAATAATTAACTATTATTTTAGAGAATCTCTGATATCTACTCTGGATTGTACCAAGCTCGCTTTATGACTTATCTTGCTAACAATGTTGATGCTCTCCTACCTCAGATTACCCAACATCTTCAAACCTTGCATCAATTATTAATTAATCCCAGTACCTTGAAGGCATTTGTAGTTTCTAAGCAATCTACACATAGTGAACATGAGATCCTCTTTTCCAAACTTCAAAATCAACTCGTTCCCAATATTTCATTGAAAACTTATGAACCTATTTCATTGGAAAATGTTGACATTAACCCCTCGTCGCTTAATACTTTTGCCTATCCTTTCAGCTCTTACTACTCCTCTCGTGCCCTCACTACCGTTCCATTTGTAGATCCTACCAGTCCTCATTACCAACTCCTCTCTACCCTCTTAACCCATCTCTATCTCCATCGCGAAGTTCGTGAAAAGGGAGGTGCTTATGGTGGTGGTGCTACTGTAGATGCTACTCGAGGCACCTTGTCATTCTACAGTTACAGAGATCCCAACCCTTACCAGAATTGCGAGCAAGTATATAGACAAAGTCTCGAATGGAGTTTGAATCACCAATTCGAGGAAAGAGAGTTGAACGAAGCCAAGTTATCTGTGTTCCAATCTATTGATCATCCACTTTCAGCTAGCCAAGAAGGTCTTTCCGAATGGACTACTGGCATCACACTCGATATGGCTAAAGCCAGACGTCACACTTTCTTGAGCGCTAAGGAATCCGATTTAAAAGCTGTTGCCGAAAAACTATTGAATTCCAGCTATCCTAACGGAGCTAGTGTGATTATTGGTCAAGCCGATGCAGATATCGTGAATAAGGGATGGAAATTGATACAACCCATTAATGTTTAATTTATTTTATAATCTTCAATATAATTTTTGCAAAATTGGTTATTTATTTGATAATATTTCAAATCACACCTCTAATATTACTTTCAATTAAATGATTTAAATATGGCTAATCTATTTATTTATATTTATATAAAGTTTTTGTTATTTAATCAATGAAATTGCCATATTCTTCAAATAGCTTAATAACCTAATTAATAATTGCCCTTGGTTCTATTTATAGAATATTATACACTCTATCTCAATAATATTCTAATCAACTTAACAGTCTTAATATATTTAATTAATTTTAAATTCATAGAAGATTTATTAATTATCACAATTCTATTCAAGCATATTTTCAATTATTTTGTTTAGTTTAAAAATTCCCAATTTATAATGGATCATTGTACTCAATTATTTGTAAAATGAACTGAAATAATTTTTATGTATCCATTTTATATCATGCTGAAAAATGATTCCATATATTATTATTCGATATTCTTTAATACTCTTAACTTCTAATCAATATATATACATCATTAAAAAATGAAAAATCTCCATTCGATTATTTATGTGGCTTTGAATTGAAATACAAATTAGATTTCAGATCATTCACATGTTAAATATATACATTTCTTAAGATATCTATAACTAAAAATTTTCAAATAGAGTAATTATTTACTTATTCTAAGCTTAATTTGATTATTTACAAAAATATATTTGTTAATATGATAATCTTATAGGAGTTTTTATATAAAATAAACAGCAACTTTTATTAAAATTCTCTCAAGCTTTTAATCCAATAGATATAAACTCGTTTAAACCAAAGTGCAAAAAACAAGTAATAGTAGTTACACTAATAATATTAATCTTATCAATAATCCCAGAGAGTGATAAACTTTAATTCTTAATAGATCATAAAAGTATAATATTGACTATTTAGTTAAATTCGGTAAATGATAATATTTTTTTTAAATTGAAAATTATATGGTAAGAATTTTCCGAATTTGATAGAACCCAATGTTGACTACAAATGACTGTATATTAATTCAATTAAAATTGGTAAAAAGATTGTGTCATTGATCAAATCAATCCAAGTGGCCAATCAAATAAATGAAAATCTTTGAAATATATTCTTTATGATAATATTCTAATATAATTCCTTTTAATTTTTGGTTCATTTTTTCCGAATAAAATGAAATCCCCCTCACGTTTTTGGTTTAATGCATAATGATATGGGTGTATAAATACATATTTAATTCTACATCAATGATTTTTTTTGCTTATAGTTAGTATAATCAACGTCATCAAATTATAGAATATTCAACATGTGTAAGTAAACAATAGATAATAATATAATTATGTAATGTTAATTATCATCAATATAGCAGCTGATGGTACTTACGGCTATTGCAGTGCACCTGCCGATTTCATCATTCATTTGGTATCATCATGGATCCAAGGAAGCCAATATGTTTTAAATATTTTAGAAGACAAGGCCATTCAATACTTCCCAGCTCAAGTCTCCGCAATTAAAGTTTTTCTTGAACAGAATCAATCGCCTTTAGCTAAGCAGCTCCCTCTCATGAATCCCTTTCATGTATTAAGCATCATCATTGGTTACTTACTCATGGTGTTCATTGGTAAGGAGATTACCAAACATTTGCCTAGATTGGAAATGAAAACCTTTGCTTTACTCCATAACTTTGGATTGGTTTTGTTGTCTGGATATATGTTTTATGGTATTTTATTTCAATCTATTCATGACAGGTACTCCCTCTTTGGCAATTCAGCTGATCATACTTCCAACGGTTTACCAGTAAGTCAACTTAGCATTATATATATGTACTATTCATGATACTAATAATGGTATAGATGGCTAAAATCGTCTGGGTATTCTATGTGTCTAAAATCTGGGAATTCGTCGATACTTTAATTATGATCTTAAAGAAGAACTATCGCCAGGTGTCATTCCTTCACGTCTATCATCATTCTACCATCTTTGGAATTTGGTGGTACGTCACCATCATGGCTCCCAACGGTGAAGCATACTTCTCAGCCGCCTTTAACTCGTTGATCCACGTTATTATGTATGGATACTACTTCTGCTCCGCTATTGGTATTAAGCAAGTGTCCTTTATCAAGAGATACATCACCACTTGTCAAATGTTCCAATTTGCTTGCATGTTCGTTCAAGCCTCTTATGATATTTTAGATGGATTAGTATTAAGACCCAATGATCCCAGTGTCTATCCCACTCAATTATCCATCATCTTATGGTTCTATATGATTTCTATGTTAGCCCTATTCTACAACTTTTTCGTTCAAGATCAAAAGAGAGCTAAATTAGCCAAAAAAGCTGCTAAACTCGAATAGATCAAAAGTTTAGCTCGATTTCATATTAACATTCATTTTAATAGTAAAAAACAATTTATATAAATGTTACTCTAAAAATTAATCAATTATTTTTTTTTAAATTTGGATTTATTATAATATTATCAGTTTTCAAAATTAGATTTAATACAAAAGAAATAGGGGAATTTGTAATTTAAACAATATATATTAAGTTACAATCTTTTTTCATTAATATTTTTATTTAAAAATTTAGTGTCAAATTTAATTATACTTAAACTAATTAACAAATATCAAAAGTCTTTTATTCTAGTAATATTAAAACTCAACTACAACTCTTAAAACCTTTAAAGATTTTACAACAGTTTGTAAAGATATGATATTTTAACCAAAAATAGCATTTATCACTAGGTTTATACTTTAAAATTAGAAGGGAAACTATTTAATTTTTATTAATATTCTTTTGATAATTTAAAAAGTAAAAAGTATATTAATAAACATTGATTTATTTTGATTTTAAAGTTTTTAAATAGTTTAATATCAATTATAAAGGTGTATTATTTATATCAAAGTGTAAAATTAGTTTAAATGATAAAATTAAAAATAACTATGATTAATTAAATTCATTAAAATATAACCTAAATCCTAAGTTTTTATCTTAAATCATTGTAATAATAAGTTACACACACACATATATATATATATATATATATATATATAAACAAAATACAATATTAAATATAATTAAATATTTCTTTTTATAAATTCAAATAAATAAATATTTTATTTATAAACAAATATTAATTATTTTAATAGATTATAATAATATATATTATTTTATTTAATTATTGAAAATAAAATAACTAATATTAAACATTATTTATTATTTATGAAAAATACTTATTATTGTATTTAATAATCTTAAAATATATTATATTAAATTATCAAATATTTTCTAAATATAAACAAATAGTTATTATATCTAATACACTCACTAGATTATGACTTTTTATAATTATAATCATATTAAATAATTAAAAGATATACTTATAAAAAAGAAAAATCTTAACAGACAAATTCAATTGGTTCAAAACATTAAACATCAGTTTTTAATAAATAGAACATTTTTGTAATGTTAAAAGTTAGTTAAAAATATAAAAAAGTTATTAATAATAGAGTATTAACTTAATACTGGTTATTTTTTTTAAAAAAAATTTTGCATTAAAAATTATATTTAAATTGAATTTTAAAAAAGTGCCATTACCTGATTACAAGAGTAATATTTTATAAACCCAAACTTTATTCTTTTATTTCTTAATTATCTTCATTAAGTAGTCTTAATTGAGTTAAATTCCAATTGTTTAAAAGTTGATTATTAGTCAATTGACTAATTTGATGAATAATTCTTATATATCTAAAATAACATGAATATAATTTATTCATAAAATGCATATTAAACAATTCACTTTATAAAAAGTAGGTTGGATATTATCTTAATAATTTGATTTAATTCAATTTAAACCCTAATTCGATAGACACATCCTTTTCAACAAGTTTATCATAATCAGGGGTTAAATTTAATAATGGTTTATCTTTAGATAATTGATTGGAGGATTTAGGATTGGGTTTATCAACTAATTTTCTATTGAATTTAATAGATTGTATAGTATTGATAAGTTGATGAAAGTGTAACTTAAATAAACTATAGAAATACACTTATAAATCATTTAGTCTATAATATAATTTGTTGCAATCAATTGCCCATCTGGTGGGTTTAACAACCATAACTCCAATTGGATATTATAATCTTCAATTCAAGTGCTAAAATAAAATAAAATATCAATAAAGGTATAGCATAAAATATTATATTAATTAAATAAATTTTGAATAGATATCCACTCTCCTGTTTAAATATAAATTAGAGTTGAATTGATAATTTTGAATAAATATCCACTTTATAATTATATTTAGGTTCTATATTAATTTAATTAAATTTTATATTTTATACTTTTATTTTAATTATTAAATTTTATTATAAAATTTTTAAGTTTAAATTGATTTTATAAAATAATTAAATAAAAATAATTATGGGATAATTATCATTATTATTATGTTTTTAATAGATCCTTAAATTCTTGAAAAAAACAAAATAATTTTTAGTATAATAAAACACTAATTTAAGTAAAAAAATCATTAAAATCAATAATTAAAGTTTTATTTAATTTATGCAAATTGATAACCTTTTGAGCCAATTAAAATTTAAAATATCTTTATGGTTAAAATAATTTATATGGTGTATAAATAATACTAGGGGTAATAGGATATAGATACAATCAGTTAAATTCAATATTTAGGATAAATTAATAGGTATTAATTATTAAATATGTTTTATTAAGTAATAATAAACTATTGAGAGGGAATTGGCTGGATTAACGTATATAGTTAACTCTTTATTCAAAATATCAAGAATAACGAACTATATTTATTTCAATCAATGAAATAGTAGTGATGGTTAGTTGATGAGATGAAGATAACAAATACATATATTTGAACTAAATCGAAATGGATTGATTGCTCTGACAATTAGCACCAACTTCATCTATTAGAACTACACCAAGTTTACACTCCTATCATCTCCTCATTTCCCCACCCTCACAAATATTGGTGTTAATGTTGAATAAAAATACAAAGTGCTCTAAATTGATAGGGAGATGTTGTGCACTGAGTTGGGATGAATAGTCATCTCTTTCAGCTTGAATTTCCTTAGTTCCAAATAAATTTTTTCCAACTCTTTGCCCGTAAGTGGTGGATGCTCAGGCTCTGCTCGATCGTAGTCCCCTGGATGGTAAGTTTCAAATACGAGTACTGTGCTGTCGAATCGACATGATTTTGTGGAGTGATTGGATGAAGCGTACATTTTATCTGGCATTGGGTCTTCTGATTTAGATTTACAGCCCAAGTAGCTGGATTTACTGTGCTTTAAGTCGGCCTTTTTGGATAGTTTTAGATTAGGATGTGATGGCGAAGTTTGAATGTTTTTGTTAGTATGGATGTTAATGGAATTACTGCGCGTTGGTTTTAAAATGGATTTGACGTTTGTATTAGAGATCGAAGCACTCCTCCTTAGCACATTCTGGGGAGATGGGGGTGACAAAGTGGTGGCTTCTAGCATTGAACTCAGAGACCAGTCTTCGGACGATGTATCCGAATCCTCTTCATCGTCTTCGTCATCCTCCAAGTATTGAAGTTGACTCTCGTACGAAAGGGAAGGTGACATAAACACAGACTCTTCTAAACCAACAACTGTTGGAGGATTCCAAACAATGTTATATTTAAGGTTGGCATCAGCCATGGGGTCTTTGTAGGAGAAGAGACGACTGTGAAAAGACTTTTTGGTTGCATCTTCATCAGCTTCTCCGTTGAATAAGCTTCGGAGAGCATTCCATAGCTTAGTGGATCGTCTGCTCTTTACTTTGATATTTGTAATGTTTGCTGAAGTTAACATAGATTAAAATAGAGTAGCAGATTTAATATACATACACTATAAATTCCGAAATCGAAGATACATGAGCTGTATTTATATGGTTGGTTGGGATAATTAAATTCCCAATCCCTTATCCCAATGTAATGAAGCTAGTAATTGAATTCCCCCCTTCCCCTTTTTGAAGCTTAGCCCAATAAAGCAATGTCATTCTTGACTAAAAATTTGATTAATTACCTTAAAATTTCCTAACTATCAATAATGAAAAAATTAACTTATTTCAAGTTATCCTTATATTGTCATCTTTATATCTATCAACACCTAGATAACAGAGTAAATTTATAAATGAATTATTATGATATCATCATCTTTTTCATTAATTAAATGAAACACTTTGTAAATATGGTTGTTGATTATAAAGATCATGTAATAGGGTTACATAAATTAGATGGGATAAATTGAATATAGGGCAATCTTTACTAATTTCAACTAAGAAGACTCAATCACTTCTTTAATCACCATTGTTTTGAAAAATTCATAGTTTATTCATCGAACTAATCGTTAAATTTATTATTTTTATCATATATATAATTTTCAATAGTCACAATATTGGCAATCATTTGTAATAATCCGATAATTCTAAATTGAGTAAGTGGCAAGGAATATTTACATTTGGTAGCATTCATTGGTTGACTTATATGATCCAAGTCATTCATTTCAAATCCATTTTAATAACAAATATTCCCTAAATTCAACATACAATTTAATTAGCATAGCGATGTATTTATGAATCATTCTATTATTAGATAGTTCTCTATTCAAGGAATACAATTTGAACTCAAAAACATTATGATTAAATTAAATGATAATTCAATGAATACCAAATAAACCCTTTTAAATATTAATATTGCTACAAAAATAAAAAAAATCAAGATAAACTTGGCATTGATTCAGAATTATAATAGAGCTGAAGATCTTTTGATTTTTGATAGGATTCACTTTTTGTTAACTTGGCAAAATTTTTATTCATATTTTACTAAGTATTTAGCGTCTCTCAGCTTTGGTACATGGCTCAATATGGACCCTTTTCTGCGGGGCGGAGGCGTGATGTGCTCGAATCATGAAATATAAATTACATATTTAGAAGCATTCATTTAATTATATTTGTTTATTACCCACTCTGTTATTATATACTCAATTAGTATAAACTCTGAAATTAACTGGCTCAATCTCTTGATGAACAGCTCAAATTACACCTTCATAAAATATCGAGTATAATGATATCTTGTTTATCAATCATGTTTTTTGAAACAAAATTACGTTTTAAATAGTAACTTTTATATTCTTATAACAATAGATTTAATTTCAACTTGAAAAATATAGGTCATTCTATCAAATATTTAAAATAATTTCAAAATATTCATTAAATTATTCCAATAGATATATTGAGTAGATATTAAATTACAATACAAACGACTGAAGATATAACTAAGAACTTTGAAATAATATCTTAGTATCAAATGCTTTTTAATTCCATTAATATAATAACTATCAATTTGGTATATTGAGTCGTTTTCAAGTCTTGATAATTAAATAATAAGATATTTTGAATAATTTCATAATTATTCAAACTTAATAGAGCATTATATTGTTTTGATCATTATATAAATCAATACATTGTTATCATATTCAATAAATTAATTTTTAAAAACTTTTGTAAGCTTAATGGTAAATGTTTTTAAATTTATTAATTTAAGGGAACTATGAAAACATGAATTAGCAATTTTAATTCCACTAAAAACATTAAATTATTAACTGTGAAAATTAATTGTTATCCTATTATTTAATATTAAACTTTAATAGAGATATTATATATTAATTCTATAATTAAAAATATGAATATTAGAAATGTGTTTAGTTTTTGAATTTTATTAAATATTTATGATATTTGAAATTTATAGGTATTCTATAGACTTTATTGGTAATCCTTATTCATTTTAAATAAAATAAACAATACTAATGCACAATTAAAATTTTACTTATTATATTTAAATATCACTTTGAGCATTATAGTATATATTTATTAATTAAAGATTCTAGGATATTCCAGTAATACTGTAAAACAGCCTATACTAATAAAGGGGCTCATTATAATTTGAAATAGATTTTGGAAAATCATTCAAAGTATCAAAATATGTCAACTTTTCAAATTAAAAAAGATATTATGAATAATATTTCTGAGATTATTGAATATAACATTGAATAATAGTAATTACTAAAATGAATAAATGATATAACTATAAAAGATTATTATTGAATACAAATATTTGATATTTTTGATTTTAAATTATAAGTTTAAGGGTTAGTGACAGATGTTTTAGTGAAAAACGTTACATTCATTTTCATTAATTATAATAACTATGCATTTTTCGAATAAATATAAATTGGAATATTGATGACAAAGTTTCAGTAGTATAAAAATAAAAGTAAAATTATTTAGCAACATTATTAAGTTTGATAAATTCTATGATATAATGAATATAAAATTATTATAGAAAGTGTGTTTGAATTATGTGTCAATATTCAAAATCAATTATTTGTAATATACAAATTGTAAATTATGTTCATAATTGTCCCCATTTATATTAAATTAAATTTATTGAAAAATTCGTAAAAATTACCAGTAATATAATATCAAAAAAGAAATGCAAAGGTTATGCTAATCGTTAATTTATATTAATAAATTGGTATTCGATTTATTTATGAATTGAATTTTCTTTTAATATTCTAAACAATATTTCTGAAATAAATTAAAGCTTTGCTGGTGTCTCATTTTTACCAAACATTTTACTAATTAGAGCTTTCCATGGGCTCATATAAGTATAAGGAGACAGGGAAGATAATAATTTCTTATAATACTGAGGATTACTAGCAGGATTTAACATCTCATTAGATAAAGGATACTAAATAATTACTGTATTAAAACAAAATTATTTGAAATTTATACTT
Source organism: Conidiobolus incongruus B7586 (assembly GCA_000697335.1). Classification (NCBI taxonomy): domain Eukaryota; kingdom Fungi; phylum Entomophthoromycota; class Entomophthoromycetes; order Entomophthorales; family Conidiobolaceae; genus Conidiobolus; species Conidiobolus incongruus. The sequence continues at coordinate 23,092 of JNEM01006047.1, read as the reverse complement.
CGAAAACTTACTTGGTCGTGATATTTATTATCTAATAAATTTTGTAAAGCTTCTAATTGTTTATCTCCTTTTGTCAGAAGTTTTTGAACTTGTTCACTCTGTGGGTCTAATTCGGAATTCTCATTAAAGGCGGTAACTATCTGTTTATGTAAATGTGTTCTAAAATCTCTCTTAGGTCTCAATACATCTTTTGGCCAATCATAACTTAATCTTAAAAATTCTCTGTACATATTGAGTACTTTTTGACGATGCTGAACTATATTAAAACTCATTTTGAAAAGTTTTAATTTTAGATAAAAAGATTTATTTTAAATTATAAAAAAATTAATTGGATATTTAATAAAATCAAGTATTTAGCCATGATATTAGCTATTTATGAATAAATTAAAATCTTTATTCAGTTATGGGATTGATTGTTATATCAAATCTCTATCCCATAACCCATATAATTTCAGTTTAATAAATATAAATATATTGAAATTTAAATAAAAGTTGAACTTAAATTAAAATTAAAAATATATAATAATTATAGAATTTTTCAATTAATACAAAATATTAGAAATAATACATTCAGATATAAATATTTATTTGTAATATTTTACTAAATTATTTAATATGGTTTACGGCAAGAAATTAGTCTATTTTCCCAATATCATCTTTACGATGATCCGTGCCAAATTACCACCTAATCAAGTCGCTTTCAAAGTTCCTATTCATCTTTCCAAGTTGGATATTCAAGATTATCTAACCAATATTTATAAAGTCAAGCCTGTTGATGTTCGTACTATGCTATATCAAGGTAAAATTAGAAGAGATCCAGGAACCAATCAACGTTCTAGAGATCCCAGTTATAAGAAAGCTATTGTCACTTTAGACCACGAATTTAAATATCCCGATCCCCCTAATTTGGAGGACTTTAATGTCTCACTTGAAGAATCCCAGAAATCATTAATGAAGAGAAAATTAAGAGGATGGAGGATTAGACCAGATAAGTCAGAAGTTAAGCCTCAAACTACTGAAACTAAACAAGATTAAAAATGTTATAATATCTCTCTATAAATTATTTTATTCTAATAATATTACATCTTATTATTATTTATATAAAATACAAACTTAATTAATATTGAAAATAGTATAAATTGATTAACTTTTTAATTATATATAATAATATTTATAAGTATATCAATAATGTAATTATTCTAATTCTATTACATCATAGGAATCGAAAGGCTAATTAGATTCATCTCAGGATCAACATTCATCTCTTTATCTTTCGTCTTTTTAGCCAATAAGTCAATTCGAAGCATATTCAACTTTTTAGTCATATGCGTTAAATAACTGAGTTGATCATTTTTCAAAATATGAGTATATAAAAATTAATATCAATCATAATAAATTATTTATCTGAATTATTTTTCTTATTTCCATTTCTATTATTTGTAGTATAATTGTTATTTTCTTTATTTATTAAATGGCAGGGTACAACAAATAAAATATCAGTACCAATAGCTTCATCATACTGTCCTCTAAAAGTGGTTTCAGCAGCTTGTAAATATGGTTGGCCAGTATCCAGACCCTAATAGTTTTCTCCAATAAATAAAATATGATGAATTTATTAATATATATAAATCTACAGTCATGCAATATGCTTGACCTGGTTTAGATAAAATACCCCATTAATCAGAGTCAAATTCCATTGTTACATAAATTGTCTGAATCAAAGTACAATAAATGATAAACTTTGATAAAATATCAATAATCAGTTCTTTGAAAATTACATATTCATCGTCACTTTCAACTTTTGTTACATTATTATTAGTTGCTGACAATTATTCAATACTTTAATTAAAGTGAACTCTATCTAATTTGATTCATTTTAAGTAATATACCGTTTTGATTGAATTTTGTGGGATTAAGATATTCCTTATTATTAGAGTTGTTTGGTTATATTTCATTTATTATTTGTACATATATATATATATATATATATATATATATTGATTATCTAAGACAAACCAATTAAAATGCAATATATAAAACATGAACTATTGAATGATTATAGATCACCAATAGTTAATAAAAAGGATAATTATAATCCCATAAACATACAAAATTTCATTCATCCTTATAATGTAATTCTTTTACTGAATTCATAAAAAACATTGATTATATTCATTATATAAATATAAATATATAAAAAAATGGTTCATCCTAATGCTTTAGCCTTTAAAGAAGGAGTCACTTTAATTTTTAAAAAGTGGGATGCTTTAAAATTAGCCGTTCAAATGGAGTGGGGAGGTGTTGAATCAAAAGAAAAAAGGGATTGGATGATTGATGTTATTGTTAATTATTTTGGCCAAAGTAATATCATTTTAAATTTACAAAAAAATTTATATATTTAATCTGATATGGTTTTAGACGGTAAAAAGACTGAAGTTGAAGATATTGAAGATATTTTAAACCAAATTATGAGTGATGAATTTGAAACTGTTTTGGAAGACGACTCCTCCTATATTGTAATATTAATATTTATTTGTTATTAATCTAATTATTCATTCTTTCCTTTAGGTTGCTAAACAATGTATTCAGCTCTACAATGAAGTCATTACCGGAAATCATTCCACCGTAATTAAATTGAGAGAACAAGTTGCCAACCAAACCAATCAAACTAATATTATCGCTGGTGAAAATAACGATGAAGATGAAGACGATGAAGACGATGAAGATGAAGAATATGACTCAGATGAAATGCAAGAATAATTCCAACCAGATTGATCCTTTAGTGTCAAATCATTCTACGAATTATTGTTATTTTAGCAACAATCCCTCATTTTAACTAATTTAGAAGATTCAAACATCATCCTTATTATAGACTAAATTAATTCTCTTATATATCAATAGATATCATAAACAGTTGATATAACAATAATTCAATCATAATATCAATAAATTATATTATTATTTTTATTAATAATTCTGAAATATCATTTGTTTAACTTATAATGATAACGATTTCAAAATGATTTGACAATAAAATATTTAGAATATGTTTGGTTTAATATTAAAACTTTGAATTATTTAAATCTGAAAAAAACAAACTTTAAAATTAATAAAGTTGATTCATTTAACGTTTATCGAAATTTTAATATTATATAAAAAAAATTAAGAAATATGTATCAAATATTGTGATTAAATTGGATAAGAATAAAATGTTTACAGGAAAAAAGTATCAAAATGATAGAATAATTATTTTAATACAAATAATTTAATAAACTAAGATATGATTATGAACTACATATAGTTATATAGCTCCCATAGCTCAGTTGGTTAGAGCGTGGTGCTAATAACGCCAAGGTCACAGGTTCGATCCCTGTTGGGAGCAAAATCCTGTTTTTATATACTCCTAAATCGATTCTTTATCATATATTTTAAACTTTCAATTCAATTTCATTTTTTATGATTAGTATATTTATTTTCTCAAATATTTTTTTCAATTTGCAAAATTTAAGTTAATTCTATCATAGTTTAAAATGTAAAATTTTAGTTTTATAAATCTTATAAAACAAGGTTAAAACAAATATTATATGAAATGATTTATAAATTGGTTTGAAATTAACATATTGACAACATAACTTTTTTGAAATTCAAAACACATTAAATTATGTATAAGTATATAAAATGATACATATCACATTGAAATTTAAAAAAAAATATAATGAAAAATGAGCTGACTGTTTTTTAATGGTTAGGCGAAAAATATCGCTAAAATACTAGTTAATGCGCTTAATTCTGTTTTGTCCGATAACCAGTTTTTCGTGAACGCCTTCAGAATTCTTGGTGATATCCTTAATTTTGCTATTTTGAATATCCAATTCGTTAGACATATTCAATGATAAATTCTTAAGACGGTTCAATGAATTAGAAATAAGATCCAAGTTGCTGTCAATTTCATCTTCTAAAGCTTGACCATCAGCATCTTCTTCAAAATTGTATTTAGATTTAGCAGGAGCGCTACGAGTACTGGCATTGGAGTAATTGTTAGTATTTTGCATAGGCAAAGATCCGCCTGAGATGGTATGATTTTTGCTTTCGTTAACTGCATTATTAATACGATTCTTGGTGTCAAAATCGAACTTTCTAGCTTCGTCGTCTCTCTCGAGAGCTGCTTGATGGTCTCTCTTCAATCTTTCAATTTCAAGTTCGTTTTTACTCTTAGATTTGAATGGGTTTTTGAAAAAGCTAAACATTGAACCGTTGATTCTCTTCAACTCAGCACTCTGTTCCAAAGCTAAATCTGCTTGGAGGTCGGCAATTTTCATTTGACGGTCAACACTGTTGATTTTTTCTATATATCATGATTAAATGAAATATTCTATATATTGTTCAAATAAAAAGAATACTTACCAGATTGGGTTCCCAATTTTTCCATAGTGTTCACAGCCATCTCTTCAGTTTGAGCCAATCTAGCGACAGCTTGTCTTGTAGCAGCAGCGGAATCTTGCTTTATACTGCGAATTTGACTTTTGACCATATTAATATCTTCTTCGGTATATTCTTCATCTTTTTTATCAGGTAAGCTAAAGTTATTAGCTGGTTTATTTTGATTAGCTCTAAAACTACGATAATCTGACATTTTATATATTATTATTTGATTAGCGTATTAGTATAAAAATTAAGAATTGAAATGAATTAATGAATAAAAGAATCAACTTATAATTTTATGGATTGATTGAATAAATTGGAGACTAAAATCCATTGACCAATCACTGAAAATTCACCAAACCTCAAAAATTGTAATTTCCAATTGATCAATATTCATTTACCGCAACTGCGCCAAGATATCCTCCCAATTGTTTTATTCCATTAATGCACTGAAATTTAATATAAATATTAAATAATGAATAATCATTGATTTTGATTCTATTTTAAAATAATATATATAGAGAGAAAATGAATCTATAACTCTTTTTTGGAGAATATAATCAATTTTACAACTTTTTAAAGTAGTTTTTGTCTATTCCAATTGTTAAAAATCTAATTGGAATTTTCTTTAACAAATAATGTTAAAAATTATATATCACTAAGAAATTCGAACTTGTAATATAATAAAAAAAATTGCAGTACCATAATCTCTTAATAAAAATATTAATAATGCTATGATTTGTGATTCAGGTATTTAATTGCGATTTGATCGGTATTTTAAATAATTTTCATTGTGTCAGTTTTCAACGCTCTCAAATGCTACTATTATAAATTGAATAATGCAAAAATTTCAATTATAAATAAACCTGAAGTGATATTTCTAAATTTTAAAAATTTATGCTTTCACTCAAAAAACCAGTTTTATTAATTTTTATACAATTATCTTAAGTTATTCAATTGAACCCATAATTCATCAAAATATGATGTAATCATTTATGGTCAAGTATGTGACTAGCACTTGGATAAATCAATCAAATCAATTGTCATTAATTCAAAATTAAAATATTGAACTCTATATATAACTAATTAATTTAATAGCATCAATATTACATAAAACAATACTAAATCTATTATTTAAATTATCGATATTATTATTTAGTTCAAACTACTAATTAGATCGAAATTTTTAAAAATGTTTGAATTCGAAAATTCACCAATGTTTGAGCCTTTATCTTCCGGGTTGGTATCAGCTAACTGGATACAATTAGGGAATACTTTTTATTCGTAAGTTATATTTTCAAATTTGAAAAATTATTATAGTATTTATAGGCTGATTCCCTTTGACAGAAAGCATACACTATATAATCTAGACCATTTCGAACTCAATTTTGATCATTATAGAGTGGTAATGGGTAGAGGAATGGGTTTATTGGGTATGAAATGATAGTAATATTTGTGATAATGAATTAATATATATATATATCTATTTAGCACTGGTAAGAGATACAACCAAACTTATTCAGTCGACACAGCCCCAATTATCCACCCAAATTTTAATTTACACATTATCTGGTGTATTAGTCAACAGAATCAAATGGGAGAAAGCAAGATTAATAAATTTAGGCTGGACTCATGAGGATAATTTGGCAGCTGTATTCGAAGATGGTACAGTCAGAATTTATCAATTATTTGGTGATTTCAAAACCTTTTCACTCGGATTGACCTCTGGAGTACGTGTTTCTGAAGCTAAGTTCTGGGATAGTGGGTTGATTGTGTTGACTTCAGACTCTCAATTTATTCATATTTCTGATTATGATCAACCTTTGGCCCAAACTTTAAATTATCATCCAGGTGAAGAGACCATTCACTCATGGTGTATTATCCCACCAGATCTGTCACTGAGCAAGCATGTTGAAGTATTGCTGGCTACTCAGAGTACTGTTATTGCACTTGATAGTCAAGGGGCTAATGATCAATTACTTCAACAGGGCCCTTTTATTCATATTGCACTTTCTCCTAATGGAAAGTTATTATGTTTAATTACTTTTGATTGTCAAGCACTTGTTGTTTCTTCTGATTTTCATAAGAAATATCTCGAACAAGACCTCAGTTCATTGGAAAATATTCTAAAAGTTGCTTGGTACCATTTGATCTCATTTTATCATTCATTTCAATATTAATTTTTCACTAGGTGTGGCAATGATCTTTTGTTATTGCATACAACAAATTCTACAACAATGTTAGGACCTTTCGGAGACTTCAGTCAACTGTTCTTCGACGGTCACATGGTTCATTTTGCAACTGAAGAAGACGGGATTTTAATCATCTCTCAAGATGGTGTTGAATTTTTAACCAAATTAGATCCAGCAACTGAAAGCTTATTTGGGATTGGCTCTACTTCTCCATCTGCAATGTTATATGAAGCATTGGATCATTTTTGTGTAATTTTCAATTAATTCATTTTTAAATGACAGAGTGACTTATTATAATTTTTTCAGAAAAAATCACCCAAAGCAGATGAAAATATTCGTAATATTGGTAATCAATTAGAATTTGCTGTAAATTCATGTATTGAAGCAGCCGGTCAACAGTGGTCCATCGATCTTCAAAAACAATTATTAAAAGTAAATAAGGGATTTTTTTATATAATAAGTGATTTGATTTTAATTTTAATTTTTAGGCTGCCTCATTTGGAAAAAGCTTTTTGTATGAATTTAACCCAACCCCATTTATTGAAATGGCTACCACTTTACGCGTTTTAAACTGCTTGCGCCATCCATCGGTCGGTCTTCCCCTCACTCTATATCAATACAGAGAAATTCTAGGCCCTCAGAAGGTGTTGAAAAGATTATTGAGCTTAAGAAAGCATTTACTCGCTATTAAAGTATGTGAACATTTGAAGTGGAAAACTGATGATGTGATCATTGACTGGGCTTGCACCAAGGTAAATTAAGTCTCATAATACTAATAATTAATTTAATTAAAATACTACTAGATTCGATATTCTATTGAAGATGAAGAAACCACTTCTCGAATTGTCCTCAATAAAATTGGAGATAACAAACCAGGCTTAGCCTATCATCAAATAGCTAAGGTTGCTAATGAAATGGGATTATTTAAACTCGCTATCAAAGTAATTCTTATTCTATTTTTAAATCATTAATTACCTGACGTCCAATGTAGTTGCTAGATAAAGAACCAAAGACATCTCGACAAATTCCAATGCTTTTGAATATGAATCAAGATGGACTTGCTTTAGAGAAAGCTATACTAAGTGGTGATCCCAATTTAGGTAACTATCCAGCACTAAACTATGGGTTTTTTTATTAAGTTTTTATTAGTTTACCTGGTATTACAGATGCTCCAAAGAAAGCTTCCATTAGGCGATTTCTTCCAAACATTATCCAAATACCCGATTGCAAGCTCTTTATTTGAGTTGAATATCAAGTACCAAGACCCCCAACTACTCAAAGACTTTTACTACCAAGAAGATCGTACACTCGACCGCGCGATTTTTGACATTCAACAAGCCTATCCCTCTAAGAGCGTTGAAGAAGTAATTCAAGTATGGAAAGACGCCTCTAAGCGGTTCAACGGTGTCAAATTCTCTGGCAACTCAGCTCAGGTATTTAATATTCGCTTTTATATAATGACATTTCCTAATCTGATATTATAGTTAATGGAAGAGCAAATCACATTATTGAAAATCCAATCAGAATTGGAATCTAAAACACGACAACCTTTCGTTGGCAAAAGTTTAGCAGATACTGTGATTTTAGCAGCAAAATTGGACGATCAAACAACCGTCAATCAATTGAAGAGCACATTTAACATTAGTGACAAGAGGTATTTTATCAATGAGATGTGATTAATGTTATACTCATTTTGATCTAGATTCTGGTGGCTCAAACTCAAAGGATTAGTCCAAGCGAGAAACTGGGAAGGTTTGGAAGCATTTTCCAAGTCCAAGAAATCTCCAATTGGCTATTTGGTAAATATACATCAACTTGCACAATTTCTTTTAATTAACTAATTCAATAATTCTCAAGCCATTTTATAAGGCATGTGTCGAAGCGAAACAGCCCAATCAAGCGATGCGATATGTCGTTAAGTGCGATGCATCTATCAGGCCACAATTATTTTTGGATATTAAAGCTTATCGTGAGGCTGGTCAAGAAGCTTTCAATCTCAAGGATGTTAATATGCTCAGGCAAGTCATTTATAAATTCATTTCATTTCTTATTTTATTAAAATTACTTTAGAACTATTCGCCAAGCTTGTCAAGATAATTTAATTTGTCAAGAGTTGGATGTCTTAATTATGCAGCTGAATCAATAAATTTTAATTCATGAGGGCTTAATATATTATTTAGAATTATGATATATGTACAATTACTTTATTTTAATAGATAATTATTTATCTGTATTTGTAATATTATTCAAATGAGTAGAATTATCTTAATCAATTATTACAAATGAATTACTATGATTGATTGGTTTATTATGTCAATTTTTATAATAATAATTATGCGTAACAAATTTTTGATCAACTTATTTTATCAGTTGCCATTATATAAATTATTAGATTTTCAATATAGTAATATAGATCATAAATAATTTATTAATTATAAGGGCATAATTTTTGAATATCTCCAAAAGCGAAAGCATGGTCAATTAAACGAATGTTATCGTTAGTGCTCCATCCACAGTTGGGATCTTCGTCCCAAGCTTGGCTACAGGTGATGACCTTATCACCAGAGTTGGGAGGACTGAAGAATTCACCAGGGACGTGGACATAACCCTTGGTTCTAGGGTACATCTTGGAGACAATATCGCCTCCATTGGTGTATCTTCCAGTGATAATGCCTAAGGAGATGAAATGGTCGACAAAAGCGCGGTTACCAACACGGGGGCCGACATAAGTAAAGAGTTCGACGGTACGACCGGCATCCTTGAGGCGCTTACCGGCATCGAAGGCGTGAATGAGGGCGGTAGCAGCACCCAAGCTGACACCAGTGAATACGACCTTGTAGTCTTTATACTTAGGATCGGCCAATAATTGATTCAATCTTTCATTGGAGCTCTTACCAGTAGATCTGTAAATACCCAAGAATCCTTCATGGACTCTGACATCTCTAGGAGCACCTCTCATTGGCACTTGACCATAGCTGATGTTGCGTAACCAGTTTCTCAAGTTAGCGGTACCACGATGGGATACGACAATGATCTTTTGGTCGTGGAGGAATCCAGTAATGACCATTGAGCCATAGTTCATATTACGATAAATCTTATCCAAGGTAAAGTCACCATACTGAACATTCTTTCTATCGGGTTCAGCATCTTCATAATCCTCATCTTTGAGACAATAAGGAAGGAGAGCGGGCTTAACATGGTACTTCAAGCGTTCAACAGATACAATGGGAACCTTGGTAGGGGGATTCTGACGAATGGGAGGCAACTTCTTACCCAAATTCATAATATCCCAGATGAAAGAATCTGGTAAATTCAACAATTCATCGTGGAATTTTTTGGGATGACGCAAGATGGTCCTGGGTTCGGGGTACTCTTCGGCTAAAGCATCTAAAGTGTAGTTAAAATCGGCTTTCACACCCAATAAACTCAATGCAAGCAATGAAAATTTCATAATGGCTATTATTCAATTGTCACTTATATTCGATGATATCTTTTGTTTGTCAAATATCATAATGCTTTTATATTGAAGTTGAAAAGAATATTATTTGAATTCATCAAATATATTAAACACGTTTTTACAGCTTAATCATTGACATTTATCGGATATATATTAAGTTTTAAATTAAAAGTGATCATAATCAGACCATGTAACAGCATCTTGGATTCTCATTAGAGAGATACTATAGTGAATACTAATAAATCCTTGAAATCGACAAAACGTGATGAAACATTACATATAAACCATTGCTATATCACATTTTTACATATAGCTTAAGTGCATGAAACAATAGGAAATATTAACCAAATAGAGCTTCAATATTACTACAGTTTCTTTATATACTAATATAAAAACAGTATCGCTACATCATTACAGAATATCATACTGTTAAGGCAGCAGATACTACAATATATTAAATCCTCTAATGTCATTTTAAGATCAATTCAAAAACAAAGTGTTTAATTACAAATTGAATAAGGAAATAGCGAGAAAAATAATTAATTGATAACTGTAATAATCAACATATAGATACTTTTACTCGACAATCATTCTAATAAAATTTTAATTTAATATCTTGATTTTACTCTGTTTGTTAATTATTCTGTATTAATCAATGTGAGAATTTTTACCAATATTCGGTACGAAAGTATAATATAAGTCTAATATGAAATTTAATAACTACTATATTCAACTATATAAACGAATTCATTCAAAATTGAATGATTTTATAAGTTTAAATTAATATATTTTTATAAGATTTTAATAAGTTGAGAGTTATTTGTGGAGATAATATGAATGACTTGTATTAAATTATTTCGTTAAAAAGACTAAATTAAGGTGATTTAGCGATTTTGAATTTAAATTTTTTAATATTTTTTGATTTTTTTATATTCAAATTATTTGAAATATATATAATATATATTATTATATTGGTCAATATATTTATCGATTTTCCATCATATTTTTAATTACTATTAATCCAGATTAGTTATAAATTTACATTAAATATTCAATATTATCAGAATTTATAGTTAATACATGAGATGAATTAAACTTGTTCGAATATATTATTTGAATAAATAATCAAAATTTTAATTAATATTATGTTTATTGAATAACAGATACCATAATAAATAAATTCAATTTAAATAATTTAATTCTCATCGATACAAATTAATTTAATTAATTGTTTAAATTAAAAAATGTCAATTGATCAAAGAGAATCCAACCTATTAGAAGTAAGCTCATTAGGCAATTTAAAAGCAGTTGCTCAATACATTGCAGGAGGTGTCAATCCCAATTGTCAGCATCCTATGAATAAATGGACTCCTTTACACTGGGCAGTCAAACGAAATCATCTTCCAGTTGTTCAATACCTCTTAGCCAATGGAAGTAATCCTAATTTAACTAATGACAAGGGTCAGACTCCAGTAGAATTAGCAAGTAGTGAAGCTATTCAGCAGTTATTCAAAGGTATTTTAACCTAATCAATATTGAATAATTAACTAATCATATATTAGATAAGGTAACCAATTTCAAATTAACTCCTACGAACAGTTCTGAAGAACCTCTCGATAAAAAAATAAAATTCACCCCGACTTATTTAGCAGAGCCTGACCTCAGTAAAGTATGGGGACTTCCTGAGGATGCTGTATTCAATCCAGACAGTGAAAAACCTAAGCAGCCTACCGCCAAACCTCAAGTGCAGCCAGTTGTGCAAACAATACAAGCCCCAATTCCCATTATTAAAAAGATAGAAATCATAATATTTTCTCAACAGAACCAAAATATTGAACCAATAGGAAGTATTGCAATTCAACAATCAGAGCCTTTTATCAGTTTATTAACTAAAGTCAAAGAGGTACAAAATAATATATAATATATAATATATAATATATAACCAGCATTTACCAATATTGATTAATTATAGGAATTAGAAATAAAATATTCACCCAATTTGAAGTTACTCAAATATGATATTAAGCAAAACCTCAAAATACCCATTACTAAAAAGCAATTGAGTAACAGTATTGAAGATTTATTTTGTTTAGCTCTTAATCCATATCATTTAATTATTTGCTATAATCAATAATAAAGTTTATTTATTTATATTTTTAATTAAATTTTACAAATAATTGATATAAAGGATAATATAGATAATATGACATGTGCACATCCTACCAAATAAAAGGGACTAGTTGCGCCAACATGGTCAAATAAATACCCTCCCAGTGTCACTCCAAGTATAATTCCGAGACTTCCAAAAAAAGAATACACTCCTCCTACATTGCCTCTTTGATATTTATCTACTTTATCGCTGTCACTCAATACTTTTAAACTTGTCACTATGGTACCAATTTCAGTTAATCCAATTAAGCAGATATAGAACAAAGTAGCTTTATCGGTTGGATTGGTTTGATTACCCAAGCCGAAATATCCTATACAACTAACAATGCATGAGTAAAGCAATACATTGACACTGGGGATTCTGTCTAAAAGATAACCAAATACAGGAGCTGCCAATAATGCAAACATCTGTCCAACACCACCCAAAATGGAAGCCAATTTAAACGCTTCCCTACAGTTTCTTTTAACAGTCTCAGGATCGTTGCCAGGTACTGGGGTACATAAGCCCTGATTTTCAAACCAAGTCCTTACCCAAAGCGTAATAAACACGGTCAATATGAGTGAATCACCCCTAGCAGCTAATCCACTCAGATAGCCTAAACCAACAAGAGGCCTTTTGAATCCCAGTTTTAGTGCATATAACCATCTCTTCAACTGCGATTTCAAATCAAGTAAATTGGGAACTTGACTTGTAGAAGGTTGAGAATCTTCCTTACGATACAAAAACAAAACAACTAATGCCCAAACAATACTCAAGCTACCTACTATCACAAAACCATAGCGAATACTTGGAATAATATCATATTTCAACTGAAACCAAGGAATAATGGGCAATAATATAACCACTCCAAATAAAGCACCAAATCCACTCACCATCCCAACTAACCCTGACAATTTTCCAGAGTGATTCTCACCTCGGATATCTGCTAATCCAGCAGTCACCATTGAAAGAGTTGCAGAAGTACCTAACCCAAATACCATTCGACCAATGATTAGCTGAGGAATAATATTTCCACTGAAAGGAAATATCAAAATCGAAATACCAGTCAATACAAATCCTATAACAAATACAAATCGTCTACCAATCCTGTCACTGACCAACCCCCACACATTCACCATAACTAAGCTCACCAACTGGTCGGCTAGTCCTAAGTAAGTGGTATACTTCCCCAAGTCATCTTTTTTCCCCAAGATATCAATGAGCACATATGGCTGAGCCGACGATAAGAATACGATAAAAGCGATGGGAAAGAACACGCTTAGGAGATAGGTTACAAATTCGATAACATTTAAATTGGGATGGTATAAGATCCAATTGTTGTTACGATTGGGCGAAGGATTATTGAGTAATGGTGCACTTTCCATAGTAGTATTATAATGAATTAACTATATTATATATATGTGTTTTTTATCAATTTTTATTGAAATTAATTTTAAATGTATTTTAACTAATCAAATTAAAAATAAATTCATTTATAATTTTAAGGTTTTGAAAACGAGTCACTTTAAAATTATGGGTCATTATTAGGTCTTAAAAAAAGTCTATTAAATTTGTTTAAAAATAGCTTATAAAAATTTTACATTTAATATAAGAATAATCAATTAATAAATTTTAAGATATAATATATTAAAAATTATGAATAAGGTTTAAAAATAATTTTTATTACTATAAATATTGAACTATACACCATTATTTAAATGATGGTAAAATATTGATATCATTGATAAAGCATAAATATTTTGATATTAAATATTTGATAGCATAATTACAAAATAATAGCACTATCTATTATTTATATCGATGGTTTGAATTCTTCCAATATTTTTAAATGGCTGACAAAATGAATCAAATTAATAAATTTAAATATTATAATCAATTATAAATCTTAAATTATAGTTTAATTTCATAATAGTTAAATAATAGGATTTTCAATGATTTTTGACTAATGTTGTTTATTTAGGTAATTTTAACTATATCCTTAAATACTTCTGTCAAATTTAATAAAAATAAATAATATTTCAAATTTGTCGTCAACGTGAGCTCTCGAAGAGCTACGGCAATTATTTCCTGAGCAATGCGAGCTGTAATGACCCTCAGAAATAAGCTAATGAAGAGAGGAGCATGCTCGACAAGCCCTCGCGCGATAACAGCAGCTAATGTATCATCATAAGGTTGAGTAAGATATGGAACATGTAGATCCGTGCGAAGTAGAATGGATAATTTATTAGTGGCAAATGATACAAGGCCTATTATAGGTAAATGGAACAAAAAAGGTAGGATGGAGAAAGGATAATTATTAGACAAATAGAAATCAAAGCAGGAGAGAAATTCTATTAAAGTGAGAATTTGTGGTATCTACTAGTCATGGCTTCTACGTTAGGGTATGACGTCTAGGGAATGGAAAAGGTGTATTGCCTCATATTATGACAAAGTTCAATATCAACATAAAAATATAATTTATGCTTAAATCAATCAAAGGTTTAATAATAATTATAATCAATATTATTCAGAATTATAACAACATATTTGAAAATTATATAAATACAAATATTTATTAATGAAGAAATATTGAGTATATTAATTCAAAATATATTAATTATGAAATTCCAAAATGTTAACATATTATTCAAATTTTTATTATTACTCTATTCTGAAATATAACATCAGTACTTATATTACTACTTTGGACATTAATGTGGGACTCTAATTAATTGCAAAACTTGGTCAATTCAATTTGAAAGTTCTGGTTTTAAACTATTAATGATTAATTCAATACAATATATATATATATATGTATGTATATATGGCTATCAAAAGATCATATATAGTCTATTCTGATTATTTAAATGATTAAAATCAAATGATTGAATCTGATTCATATATCAATAAAAACATCAGGTCTGTAAACCAAATCATTCTTCTACCAAAATAACATTTACAAACCCATTATTATTAATATTCGAAAATGTTTACGAAACTTTGAGAGTCAGCTGATGATATTTTTGAGAATAGATTAGTACTTATAATTCAAAAAAAACCAATATTATGTTTTGATAAATAGTTTTAAAATAATTAATTATTTAGTAATAATATATTAAAATTTTATAAATATATGATTAATAGATAGCAAAGGTTAAATCAAATTTAATATAAATTAACTTTTTGAAAAACTGTAAATCATAATATTAAAACTTTTAACCAATAATTGCTGTCAAATTATTTAAATCACATTAATACTACTGAATTATATTATAACTAATAATCCAATAAAAATGTATGTTATTAAAAAAATTCAAAGATGATATTTACTAAATTTTTATAATGATATTTATAGAATTGATATTTAATTAACTTCAAAATCCATTGTTTTATTATGATTAGAATTATTTATTACAGTTTGTTTGAATATATTAAATTATTATGTTTTTTATAATTTTGTAATAAACTATACAACATTAATTAAGCTTATTATACAGTATTAAAATTTATTACAAATACTCATATTAGATTACATTCAACAGTACATAATCACATATAACTATTTATAGCCCATTAAAAAAGTTAATATAAAAATTCATATGATTTGACATTATTTTTTAATAGTTATATAATTCATGAAATTACCTAAATCAAGATTTGAATGACCAATAATGATTAAATTTAAAACTATTGGCAAATATTACCACGTTTAAAATTGGATTATTATGATAATTAACACATACTCTTAGTATATCGTTAATTTTATTTTAATATATTATATTGATGCTTATATTAATACTATATTAGTGTTTAATTATCTTGGTTTTTTTTTTGAAATTTAATTGATTGATAAAATTGACACGGATGATTAAAGCGGATATTAATGAATTTAGTATATTTTCATATTGCGCTATTAATACGGATATTTTTGAGGATCTAATGTTATAATTACATCAAATAGATAGAAAAATATATTTGAATTTGAAAATTATTTAGATTTCCATCTATATTATATTTGATTAATCAATTGTATAATCAGTAATAATAAATCACTTATTTCTTAATTTTTTAAATGCTTAACGTTCATATGACTTTGGCTAGGTATTTTAAATTGACAGAAATTTTTACCTATAACTAATTATGGTTTGAATTGATCTTTAGGAATAAATCGGCAGAAATGGTCTGAAATGTATGATAACAGCTTCATAGTAATTGATAAATTGAAAAAAGGTTACTTGTGACTACTTTTAGATAGGAAATGTAATAGAATGGACATTCCAAATGTCTAAATTAATCAGATGAAAATCATATTGAAATCATATGTGCTCAATAAAGGGTGATATGGGATCCATGATCTATAAGAAATTGATTAATATTATTTTTTTTCAATGTTTTAATTATAGATTAGGTTATTATTTAAACTGTTCATAAAGTTATTAATGACTGTTAATATTATTCATCATCCATTTTATTGGATATAGTGGATATAACATGTGCAAATTTCACTGATACTAATTTTTACATATTCTATATCAAGTAATAAAAAGATTTCTTATCTTTACTTGTAACTGATGGCTAATTTTTGACTATTATAGTTGAAAATATTTTTAGACTATAATTTTTTTATTATGAATTAATCTATTGTAAGGAATTGATTATTTTAATCAATGTATTAATCATTACTAATACATTGTTTAATGTTACGTTTTTTCATTTTCATAAGGAATTCTTAAAATATTGATTAAATGAAACTGTCACTAGACTTTATAAGTTTAATGTTTGTTCAGAGGTTAAAGATGATTAAATATATCTGAGTTTAATTGATGTATAAATTTTGAGTAGTGTCCAATAATAACATTTTCCGTTATCTTTAAGGGAGGGCTTATCTTTCCATTTATGTCATTCATATCGTGTGAATTCTGGTTTTCCCATTCTGAAAATGGGCTGTAATCAAAACAAATCCATCTTATTGGTACTTGAGAAGTCGTCTGCCAATAGTTTAATAACTTGGATTTTCTCATACACTAATTTTAGATTGATGCATAGATGAGATTTAATGACAGTGCAACAAAAAGCTGGGTCAATTTGGTTGACGTAAGTCAGTTATTTAAACAATCGAATTCACAAGTATACCCTTAAATTTTCATCTGTTTTGTTGATATTAATCAATCAATACCATAATTATCTCTTATTGACAATCAGCCAATTGTAAGTAGTATCATTGCATTTATATAGCCCTGAATTCATATCTTAATCTTAATTTTTAGACTCCTGTCAGTAACTCCTGTATCAACACTATCCACTTGAATTTATCTTTATTATCCTAGATTCACAACATGACTATCCCAGTATCTGCTCGTTCTGCTAGTTTATTAGAACAAGTCCATAAGGAAGCTCAATCCGTTCCTGACCATGATCTTAACTCACTCAACAACCCCACTCCTTCTGAAGACTTTGGTGCATATGTTTTCAACTTGAAGGCCATGGCCAAGGCTTTACCCAAGCCTATTTTCACTAGCTTCATTAAACAGCTTAAAGGTCGTTCCACCCTTGATAAGGTAACTGCCGATGCTATTGCTCATGCCGTTAGAATTTGGGCCCAAGAAAGAGGTGCCACCCATTTCACTCACTGGTTCCAGCCTCAAACTGACTCCACTGCCGAAAAGCATGACTCTTTCTTAACATTAAAGAGCACTTTTAGCGCTGGATACGAAGATATCACTCCCTTGGATGCTTTCTCTGGATCTCAGTTATTGCAATCTGAACCTGATGCTTCCAGTTTCCCCAACGGTGGTATTAGATCCACTTTCGAAGCTCGTGGTTACACTATTTGGGATACTACCAGTCCTATGTTCCTTTTACCTGCTCCCAACAACACTAGCATCTTGTATATTCCTTCAGTCTATATTTCATATAATGGTGATGCTTTAGATCAAAAGACCGTCTTACTCAGATCCAATGAAACTGTCAACAGAGCTGCTGTCGACCTTCTTTCCATTTTAGAACCCTCTCCCCCTGGAGCTCCTCCTGTTACCTCTCGTGTCTTTGCCACCTTGGGTACTGAACAAGAATTCTTCTTAGTCGATCGCTCTCTTTTCACTCTTCGTCCTGATCTTAAGATCACTGGACGTGCCCTTTTGGGTGTCTTGCCTCCTAAGCATCAACAGATGGAAGACCACTACTTCGGCAAGCTTCCTGCTCGTGTTTTAGAAACTATCAGCGAAGCTGAAACCGCCTTATACAAGTTGGGTGTCCCTGTCAAGACCAGACACAACGAAGTTGCCCCTGCTCAATTCGAAATTGCTCCTATTTTCGAAGAAGCTGGTATTGCTGTTGATCACAACTTACTCACCATGGATGTCATCCACAAGGTTGCTCACAAGAAGGGATTAAGCGTCTTATATCACGAAAAGCCTTTCGCTGGTATTAACGGTTCTGGTAAGCACTGTAATTGGTCCTTGTCTACTGACCGTGGTACCAACTTGTTGGACCCTACTGTCCGACCTGAAACCAACTACCGTTTCTTGATCTTCGTTCTTGCTGTCTTGAACGCTGTCCACAAGTACGGTGGTCTTCTCCGCGCCTCCATTGCTTCCGCCTCTAACGATCACCGTCTTGGTGCTCAAGAAGCTCCTCCTGGCATTATTTCCGTCTTCTTGGGTGACCATATCTCTGAAGTTTTGAACTCTATTGAAGAGAATCGTCCCCTCAAGACTTTCTCTCAACCTTCTCTTCAAACTATTAAACTCGGTGGTACCATTTTGGATCTTAAGGTTCCCACTTTGCCTCACATCGATCGTGATTTGACTGATCGTAACCGTACTTCTCCTTTCGCTTTCACTGGTAACAAATTCGAATTCCGTGCTGTCGGCTCTAAGCAAACACCTTCCTTCCCTGTTGCTATCTTGAACGCTGCTGTTGCTTCTTCCCTCCGCGAAATCACCCAATCTCTCCTTAAGCAAAAGGGTGACAAGCAATACATCAATGATGAAGACAAGATTGCCGTCATCCGTGAATACATTGCCAAGACCAAGCCTGTTCGCTTCGAAGGTGACAACTACTCTGAAGACTGGGCTAAGCTTGCTGCTGAACGAGGACTTTTGAATATCAAGACTTCTCTTGAAGCCTTCAAACAACTCTTAGAACCCAAGAATAAGGCTATGTTGACTGATCCTCAAAACGGTATCTTCTCTGAAACCGAATTGAACTCTCGTTATCACATTTTAGTTGAGAAGTATGCTAAGGATGTCTTGGTCGAAGCCGATACCTTGGTCACTCTCGTTAAGCAACACGTTGTTCCCGCTGTCGTTGAGCACCGTAAGACAATTGCTGAAGGCTTAGCTGCTCTCAAGGCTGCTGGTGCTGACAGCGAACCCGAAGCTCGTGTCCTTGAACAAACCTCCAAGGCCTTCAAGGCTCTTTTGGATGATACCGAAAAACTTTCTCAAGCCATTGAAAAGGTTCATCACGCTGGTGAACCCGAACAAGAAGCTGAAATTGCTGCCAAGGAAATCATTCCTCTCCTCACTAGCATCCGTACCGCTGCTGACGAACTCGAAAACGTCGTTGCTGACAAGCACTGGCCCCTTCCCAAGTTCCACGAAATTTTATTCCAATAATTTTCTCGTATATACAATGCTTAAATTGATTCTACTCAATTTGATTCATTCAATGCAAATGATCATTTTTCTGTACCATTCTTGTTATTTTGCTATCTGGAACAATTAACCAACCCAATCATAATCTTTTAATAGCTTAAATAAATCTTTGATTGATTAATATCTATTCTCCCTTGGATTCCCGTTTCTTTATCATAAGGTAAATTATAATTCTAGCAATAATATTTCATTTTAGCTCCTATTTTAATTAATTTAATTAGTAATTTGATATTATTTAATGATGTCATCACTAGTCTACAAGAATATTATTTTATTCACATTTATTATATATTATTATAATCAGTAATATAAAATATTCAATAACTATATATTAGTTAACCAATAACACAAAATTTGCGTTTATATGACATAGTGTGTATAGTGTGTGATGTATTTAATTTTGAATTTATAATGAAAATAAGTTAATATTCGATTAGATTCAGTTTATCTAAGTGAAATAATTCTTTCATAATACTTTCATAATACTTTCAAATATTAATTTTAGTTTAAAGAATAGTTAATAATTAAAATATTAATATCTGTAATCAACACTTGATAAAAATTATTAATTTAATTAATTTAAAATTGCTTTTGAATTCATTTTATTAGAAGTGAATAATATTATAATTTGGTTAATCACAATTGAAAATATTACTATTCTGAATTAAATGACTTAAAAATATTCAATACACTAAATCATCAAGATTAAGAAGTTCACCTCTTTGATTAGTATAATAATTTCTAATGTTTAATCTTTTCATTTAAATATTTGATATATATAGATTTCATCATAAAATGGTGATAATCAAAAATATGATAAAATGAACCAAGTTCTTATGAGTAAAAATTCTAATTGATCTTAATTGAATTCAATTCAATTCGAATCTCTAAAATAAATTCCAATTCCTAAAAACGGTTTAAAAAAATAATATTAATAACTAAATTGAATTAATTTTGTCAGTTATATATGATACTAAAAATGATTTATTTCGAGGTATATCCACGAAAAAAAAACCATGGAATATATTTTATAATAATCATTTGACATTACTTAATACTATTTTTAAAATCATATTTTCTATTAATAATTATTTTTATAAAAATTATTAAAATTTAACAAACATAATATAAATATGAGTGATAACTTATAATTTTCTAAATAGTAAAAATTTGAATTTATATACCACTAGTAAATTCAAACTATGAGATTGTTTAATATGTATAATATTTATCCTTTTTCAGTTATTTATATGCTAAAATTTATATATTAAATTGATTAGTTTATTTGAACTAGGCGAAAACTGTAATAGTTTAAAATAGGAGAAATGGAAATATTAATTTTTTTAGTTCTTTTATCAAATTTATCCACTTTAATAAAATGAAAACTTGATATAAATAAATTAAGTTTCAAATAATTATCATTAATTCCATAGCTTTAAGGTTTAAATATTATTTTGACAAAAATAAAATTAGAGTTATATTAATATAAATCAATAGTGATATTGTGTTAATTGAAAAAAATTATTTATATATCAATATATACCTAGGAATTTAGTATAATAAATATATACTATTTTAAATACTTTATGAATGATTTCAAGAATTCAAAATATTATTGTTTTTTCAATAAATCAATTATATTTTAAATGAAATATATAGATTGTTGTAGTTATGAGTCATATATTTAAGCATGTTCATGTTAATAGATAATGCTTTGATAAAGGCAACTAATATTTTAGTTGCATTTTTTATAATATAAATATGTATAAATTTTGGTGGAAATAAAGTGCTCTCAGAAGTTGACAGTTTTTCATAATATCAACTCATCTTTAATCTTATCACACTCTTTTTTCATTTGATTAAAAATGACCACTAAAAACACTAATCTCGATATCATTTTTAGCCATTCCAAAACTTGTGGAACAGTAAACAACAGAGTGTTACAACATAGATCCTCTAAAATTTTTTAATATTTATTATTATTTTTTATTTGAATAAGATATTTTATATATTTTTAATAATTGAATTTTATTTTCATTTGAAAATATTATATGAAATAAATTATTAAATAAAATTAAATATATTAAGATTATTTTTAATAAGTATACTTATATATATAATGCAAATATTTCAATATTATCATAATCATATTATATTTGAACATAATTTGTAATTAATTTTATTAATTATATTTTAATTAATTACATTGAATTGTTGAATAAATAAAGCAAATAATATTTAATAGAGTTAATTTTTAAAAATTTATATTAATTCGTTAAAATTTTATACTGGCCAATGCTTTGTTAGATATGATTAACTCGAAATATTATTGAGTGACATGCAATTGAAAATAAGCAATTAACATGCTTTTTATTATCGATCACTACTCCAAATATTCAATCAAAAATTTCTATATTAAATTAACAGTTAGTTGATAATTATATTTAGAACAATAAACGCGGCATTAATTAAAGTAAATATTGCTAAAAATTGGATTATAGTATATATATAAGAAATAAGTACTTTAAAGTTGTATAAATGATTTACACAGAGGAGTTGATGATTAAAGATGATAAAAACTTTTTTTAATATTTCAAATATCCAAATGTATGAAAAAATTATTGTTATTAAGATATATATTCTTATGGTCAATAATAATTTAAATGCTTAATATTTGCCGATATATTCTTAATTAAATTATAGTTATTTTTTTAATTAATTGATTATATATAAATATGTTTTAGCTATTATTTTGTTAAGGAAGTAATATTTTGAAATATTTTTAGTATTTGAATAAACTAAATTAAAATCATTATAAATCAGATTTTAAAAAAAATAGTTGATTATATATTATAAGAATTGAAACATATAATATATATTAGTTAAATATAGTTTTAATTACTTATTCAAGAATTTTACTTTGAATTCAATTATTATTGTTTTAGCTTCCTTAATCCCTCCAAATAATTTGTTATAAAAAATGATTTCTAAATATTCCTTAAATAATTATAAAAATTGAGGAAATAATATATTATTCCTTAATTATAAAAAGGTGTTTAATTTTAGTAAATAAAATATTAATAATATAAAATAAATAATCTTATTATATATGATTATTTTTAATTTATTCTATTATATCAATTAAAATTATTAATTAAAATTTTTGTAAAATTATAATAAATATTTTTTTATTATTAATATAATATCTGAATCA
>JNEM01006046.1:0-16248 GCA_000697335.1 Conidiobolus incongruus B7586 | reverse complement strand
TAATAATTATTTTAACCATTTTAAAATTTAATTAAACTATAAAGTATTTAATTGATATTTTTATAAATTATTTTAAATTTAAATTTTAATATATAAAATATCCTTATATAATTAATATTAAAATGTTTTAATAACTTTTTAACTAAAATAAAAAAATATTTATTAATATTTTTTTTATTCTATTAATAACAAAAATATAAAATTTAATAATTCTTTTAAAATTTTAATAAATTTTAAAAATATTCATTTAAGCTTTAAAATAATAGAACTAGTAATAAATAGTTGATTTAAATAAAACACCATTTTTAAAATCTATTTAAAAATTTCAAATAACTTTAAAAGGCTTATGGTTAATCTTTATTAATAATCAAATAAAAAACTTTTGGTGATTATTATTCAGTTTAAATATAATTAAATTAAACAATAAATCTTTAAAAGTTAATTTTTTTAATTAAAAAAACTATATATCTATATATATAGTTCAAAAATATTTATTTTCCTATTTATTTTGAATATTTTTTTTTCTGAAATTAATAATAAGTTTGAAAAATCAAAAATTAAAAAATTTCCAATTTCTTCAATTCTGTGGTAATAAAAAACTATCTTAAATTATAATTTTATTAGTGATGAATCAAATTAGCTATCAAAGATTATTTGAAAAAGGAGAATATAGATTTTACAGAATTGGGAACTAGTTTAGCTGAGGCCTGCTCAAGTGCTGCATCAGTTGCAGCTTTCATAAGCTGCGATTGTAGCTTTGACAAGTCGAGGTCTTTAAAATCTTGAATTACATGGTCCCAATTGGTCTTGGTAGCGAACTCCAGTAGAGATACGCCTAATCCAGAATCTTTGAGCTCTTCGAAATCGGCTTCGTAGTCTTCCATGTAGTTTTCGGGTAGTTCGAACTCCATAATGGAGGAGATGAGCGGGGAGGTCTTTAGCGCGGTGATGAGTGTTCCATGATCCAATAAATTGCCTAAATCGGTCTTACTAATCACTTTCCAAATGAAATTATCTTCATCAGGATAGTATGATTCAATTATTTCTTCAGATTTTTCCTTGCTGAAGTTTTTAGGGTGATCGGAAGTGAGTAGCGTTTCTAATGCCTCGATATTGTCGTCTGGAATTTCTTGGATTCCTTTTCTCTTCACGCCCAGGTAGTGGCCGAGATTTCCAACTGTATTGGTCAGCAAACTCTCCTTTTTGCATAGGTTAAACTCATCTTTAGCAGACAGAACTGCTTTAACATAGTTGCCTCGCCTGTAGTTTACGATCAATGGGGTGATTGCCTTCGAGCCACAGAGCGAATCCAGATCCACGGGAAGATGTGTGTTGTTTGTAACCGTTTTCACTGCGGAATCTAGTGTACCTGTAACAGTTTTCAATAAATCCACTACAGTTTCTGTAGTAGTACCGTTGTTAATGGAATCATTTAGATTGTCCACACCGTCGGTAAGTGTCTTCACTGTTGAACCTAGTACAGGAACGTAATCGGCAGCTTCTCCTAATTTATGAGTCACAGCGGATAATGGAGATGTTAGATAGCCCAATGGTCTCAGTAAACCAGGTTCCATTGGATTGTTTGGATTGGCAGGACCTTGAGGAGACATTGGACTCATGGGATTAGAAGGTAAATTTGGTGATATTGGATAAGATGGGTTAGAAGGTGGATTTGCGGATGCAGGTTCCATTGGCTTCAAAGGAGGTATTGCCACGGATGGTCTATTTGGCATATTTGGATATTGTGGAAATCCAGCATTGGTTGGAGGTGCCGGATAATGACCTGCAATAGATCCAATTATACTTAATATTATAAACCTACTTTGAAAATTAAAAATCATAATAAATATTAAACAATTAAAAATTATTTAATTTAATTGAATAAAATGAATTGTATATTTAGCAGCTGGTATATAAATGACTGAACGTGTAGTAGCGACAAACTGAATCCAATAATGGCTCAGTCAAACAGTAAAACTTCGAGGCGTCCACATTTTACTGAACTTACAAATTAATTAGTTTTAAATCTCTACGGCTGATTAAATTCAGTTTATTTGGTCTTAAAATAATTAGTTCAATTAAATTTGATAATTATTCTATTCATAGGATAAGATTGAGAATAATTTATTCACAGTAACAGCATTATAAAAAAGAAAAACAGGGAATTTTGATATAATTAGCAATTTATAAAATTGCTTGTAAATTGCTATATAAATTTACATACATTATGAAATGAGACTTAAAAGCTTAGGTTATTAAAACTATTACGAATATGAAATCTTTTATAAATATGGTAACAAGATAATTTGTAATTGATAAAAAACTAAATCTTAAAAATTATATTTAGTTACAAGTTATGCTAATATCATCATTTCTTTTAAAATTATGGAATATTAATGCTAAATATAGTTTTACCAAATAATATATAAAATTTGATTTTAAAAAATATACGTTATAAAATTTTTAATTTTATCAATTTTATTGAAGGGCATTAGATACACCAATAAAGTTATCAGTTTAATGAACTATTCACGATGTGTAAAATAAATTGCCTTTATTATATATTCTGATATACAATCAAAGTTCGATAGATAAAATACAATATATAAAAATTGAAAATAGTCACAATCAAACTATCAAACCTGATTTGGTTACAATTTATTAACTAATCCCAAAATTCAAAATAAATCCAGTTTTAACTACAAATACTTATTGAAAGAGATTTTAAAGGTTCTAAGGCTATAATAAATTTATTCACTTACCAATTCAATGAAATATATCATACCAATTGCCATTTTCATAAAATTCGCTTCAAGTTTAGATTGTAATCCCTCCAATGACCAGCTGTCAAATTTTCCAGAAATTGACAATTTTGATAACTCTTCACCGCTATTTGAATTAATACACAGCTTACAATTAGACGATATAATTGACAAGTTAATCAAAGATATCGACCCGAATGATGATGGTGAAATATTTAACGAATTACTTGCACCTAAAATTGATAAATTCTCAAAATGTTGAACAAGCACTTAGCCACAAAATGCAGATTGGATAAAAAATTGCAACCTTTTTATAGTAGTTTTCTAATATTAATTTTAAGAAATCTATAGTGAAGTTATTCATACTAATATTTCTTTATACTCTGTCTATATCATGTCTATCTGGCTCAGACAGTATCGAAAAAAGCGATACAATAGCAAAAGTGCTCGAAGATTTATTTGAATTGCTTCAAAATTAATTTATTACCTTACGATCTAGGTCCATAATTACTGTTAGATTCAATGTTATAAGAATAAAGTTGTTTATATTAAAATATTTTATTGTATTATTATTTTAATAAATTTTGATTCATATATACTAATTTATAATCTTTTTAAATTTCTTGAAACTTATATTAAAAAGGAATTTAATACCATTAATAAAAATTATACAATTTTCTAACCTAAGTAATAATTATTCTTCTAATTAAATCTAATTCAAATTTAAATTTTCTGAAAATAATAAATTATTTTAATTTATAAATTTTTATTGTAATATTAAATTTACATGTTTTTAGTCTATCTATACCACTGGTAACCTTGAGTAGTTTAGAGATATGCTGTCATCTAGTTTAATTATAAACTTTTAACGTAATTACCTTTTGATTTGAGCCTATAATAGATTCCAATTAATATCAGTATTTTAAGTATATCTTAAAATTTATAGGCATATTTAGTATTTAATAAAAATATATTATTTAAAATAGATTTTATTAATAAATGACTGAATTTCATTTATCTCTATACTCATTATAAAAAATACAATTATAATGAATATTGAATATATAAGATCACTACAACAAACAATTCAATTTAAAAAATATTAATTAATATAGAAGGAATTTTGAATTATATGATTTTGAAAGATGTCAATAAAGATGAAGGGAAAAATCTAATTTTCAAGTTATAAGAAAGTATTAGATTATTAAAAATTCACAATTGATTAGAAACATCAATTTTTTAGTTATGAAAATTGAATTGAAAATTATGAATTAAGTTGATTAGAATTTAATGGTATTAGATTGATTTTACAATTTTAAATTTGATATAAAATTATTAATTTTTATATTCAAAATTTTTGAAATTAATTAGAATTAATTTATGTTTAGTATGATAGTAAATAAAATAGTGTTGAGTTTTTATAAGTTTTGGGAAACAAAGATCATGGTTAGAAAAGTACTTGTAATATGATTTAGTCAATTATTTATTAATCCTGCTCTTTAACATATCAGGACTGTGTGTCTTAAAAATTATTGTTGAGATGTTGTAGCAGAATATTCAGAGAAAAAAAACCTCCTTGTTAATCTTGACACTTTAGAGTTTAAATAATTCATTCAGTGAGTGGCATATGTTTTGAATAAATTCTAATAAAGGAGCTAAAGAGTATCACTTGATTATAGACTAATAATTACACCATGAGCAGGGAGTAATGTGAACCTAACTATCAAATCTAGACAGAAGGGTATTTTTACAATACAACAATAGTTTTAATGAGTATAAATAATGAAATTTTGGTCTAGAAGTATTGATTCTCATTATTTATCAAATTACCCTTCATTATTGAAATAATGCAAGAATGCTACATTATAAATAGGATATTTATATAAAATATAGTATTAAATTTTTATAATAAATCTTTAAAGTTGTCAATTTGAAAAATATATTGTACAATTGACATTAAAATTAAAAAAAAATTGGAGTTTATAATTCATCATCCTCACTATTATTCTGATCCTCTTTATCGCTATCTTGCTTCAGCGCAATATTAGTATCTACCAATCGAAACCATGAATGATCATCTTCCCCTTCTTCGTCACCACCATTGTCAGTCAACAACTTACTCAAAAGATTCTTAACAACCCTTTCGTAATCCGACTGATCCAATTCAAATTCGGGTAATTTACCCAATTCAGTATCCAAATACTTTAAGGTTTTTCTGTCTTCGTCGCTGAACTGGGAGGAATGGATATTGACTGGGGGGTCGGAAGTGGATCTACATTCCATCTCAAGCATTAGGAGTTCACTGTAAGCTGCGAAGCAATCCGCTTTGCGTCGGTTGAGTTTCTCGAGAATTGCTAACTGTTGGGGATTTTTGGTTTGGGTGTCAACGAATACTAATTTGGTTTGGATTAGACGGTACTCTTGGTCCAAAGCTATTTTCCACCTCGCTAGGTCTACCAAGTATTGGGGATTCGTGGGCTTGAGTTTGGTGTCGAGGGTGGGGATGGGCTTGTCCAAATCCTTCAGAATATCGTACTGGTCTACCATCACATTCTTTTTGGAGTCGGTGCCTTCAATTTCGGAAGGTTGGAATCTGGTTGAGGATTTGCGAGTTTCGAGATCGCTGAGGATAGAGTCGTACTCCTTGTCGGATACTAGCTCGTAGCATGTGATGTAATTGTAATTCACATCAGTTTGGGGTTTGAAAAAGTCATTTTGGCACAATAAAGGAACGTGAATGACTATTTGGTACACACAAGTCTCTAATTCTGCAATGGATTTGAACTGGGGTTGAGGACCTTCGGCACATACGAATCGAATTTCAGTGGACCTGGATCTTCCCGTTAAATCACATTTGGTACCTCCGTCCCACACTTGAGATAAGTAATTGCCACCTTCATCTTCTTTGAATACCATTGGCAGATTGTCTTTAGATTTGGACTGAGTTTCAGCTCCGTACCTCCCTAAATAGAACACAGCCTTTTCGGGATTCTTCTCACCCTCCTTAGGAATGTGATACTGTTTGATATACTTTTTAAAACACAGTTCATACGTCCAATAATTCAGAGTCTATTCAACAAATCAATATCAATAATTAGAGTACCAATTATAATCAATTTACCGCATGAATACATCCATTATTCAATTTCCTACTCAATTCCAACCCCACCTCATTAGCAATAGCTTCAGGTTGTTTCGACTCACCCAAAGTTTTCAAAGGATCGTCAGTTTTTGACTTCTTTAAAGTTTCACAAAGGTACTCAGTTTCTCCATTATTTAGAATATTTCTTTCACTTTGATAATTTTGATAATTATCGGGTAAATCAAATTCTATTTTCTAAATAAAATATTAATAACAATATATTTATTAAATAATAATATATTTAGTTACTTTTTCATAATTTAAATAAAGCTGCTTTTCGCTTTTTAGTAATGGGTATTGGGAATATAGAATATCATACTTAGGTTCAAGTAGTAAGTCTTTAAATTTGAAACCGTTAATTATCGGCAGCAATAGATAGATAGAAAATTTAACTTTATTAAATTTCATAAGTTTAAATTGATTATAGTTAATAGTACTATTATTATTATTTTATTTAATTAATTTAATAATATTTATTTTAAATTTTTTATCAGTATTAGTGACCTTTAATTATTGTTTAATTTATAATCTCTAATTTAAAAATTCAATTAATGGGATTATTAAGTCAATGTGTTTAAGTTTGATTCGATATTTAATATTAAAATAATTAATCAAATTAATTATATTAAAAATAGTAATTTAATTGATTATATATATATATATAATCATTACGTTGGTTAATTTAATCAACAAACCTATATTCAACATCAATCATTGATAAATTGTTTATTTTCATTATAAGTTAAATATTTTGATTAAAATAATTTAATAATATTGTTAATGAAAATTAATTTCATTAATTTGACAATGATATTATTTAAGAGTATATTATAAAAAATCTATATAAGATTAAGTGAAATGGTATATTGATGGTGAATTGTTTTGATGAATCCAGATAACATAATGCAACTATTTTAAAAATAAAATTAGAAAATTTTAATGTAAATGAAGTAACAAAATTAATCACAATATTAAAAATTTAATAAATTAAATAATCAAAATGGAATAATATAAATATTAATATCTAATTAATTTTTTGATATAGCAATTTCATCCAACTGAAAAATATATCAATGATAATGGTGTCTGTAAACGTGGGAGGAAACAGACTTTTAGAGCTTAAATGGGGAATCACCAGTGGTAAACAATAGATTGCCACAAAGTTAATGGAAATTAAGGGGGTTCACCAAATTAGGTGAAATTGGCTTACTGCAAATTGGGTTCTTCAAATAAAGTAAATATCTCACACTTGCCACAACTCAATACTTTTGTGAGTGTTACAAGAAAAACTTAGAGACTGGATACTTTTGAAAATGAAGATAGAAAGGTGTGTTTATTAGTTTGCTTGTGATAATCTTATATTAGTTTCAATTGTGAATGCTTGTGAATGTGAATGCCTTACAATACAAAATGATAAGTTTAACTAGTTCATGAAATGAGGTACTTCTGATGTGACTCCTTGTATCAGGGTGATAACCAGAGTTTCTTGAGTGATGGACAAGATTATTTCCCATCAATAATATATATTGAATTGTTTGATTGTTTTTGATATTAATAATTTAAATTTTTTCAGTCCAAAAAATATATTTAATTTTTAATTACTTAAAAAATTTACTTATATGGAATCCATTACAGTATTAGAAAGATAGTTGGATAATAAAAAAAACTCTTTCATGGAATATAGAAAATATTCAAAATTTAATTGAAATTCCATAAAAGAAATGAAAAATTCAAAAAATTTCTCAATATTGTAAATAAAAACTAATAAAAAATAAATTTATAATACACACTATAATATATACCGTTTTATTTTAGATTCAATCACATGATACAATGAGCAAAAATAATATTTTAAAATTTAAAGTCTCGTGTCTTGTAAGTTCCGGATTTCGTAGATTTTTCAGCACGTTTTTGGTTGCGTTTCAAATTGTTTTCGGCTACGAGATCGCTGAGATCTTCGGTAGAGCCGCCAATATTTTGCTATATGTAAGGATTAGTATTGAATATAAATATAGAAAGTTTAATCACTCACCGTTTGGGCTGCTTGATACTTGGCAGCGACTGCGTCAGGATTCTCGAGTTCGGAGGGGTCGAGCGAGACGTCAACGTCGAATCTGCGTCTTTTACGCAGCTCTTTGGATTCTTCACCCAGGATTTCCATGTTATAGACGTGCTGCGAGCCCATCATACCCGTAATGGATGCCTGTTGCTCCGGTAGAATATGGAACAGTTGTTTGGATTCTTCCTCAAGCTTGCGTCCTTTCCTAAGTTCGACAAACTCGGGTGTTTGGAGGCCAGTTTGGACGCTGCTGAATCCACTTGGTGTGGCATAACCTTCGGCAAGGTTGTCCTGCGTTGGCGGAACGGGCTCTTGAAAGTCGACTTCCTGCTTAACGAGAGCTTCCTCAGCGGGCTCTTCTTCTTGTTCTCCCTCTTCCTCCTCTTCCTCGTACTCTTCATCAGAAACAATAGTACCCCAGAGTTCTTTGTTTATATTTTCAGCGTTGTCATTGTTGTAGTCGAATTGATTGATACCGAATACGTTACCGTAGAGTGGACGATTGTTTTCATCTACTGGAGGCTTACCCCAACCACCAGGATGGTAACCCCAATTGGCTACATGAGGAATGGGACAATTGAGACCAGGGATTTTAAGATTGGGATAACTTGGAGGAGGTCCAAAACGCTGCATATTAATCAACCAAGGGGGAGGAGCTAATGGAGGAATATTCAATGCAGCTTTAAGTTCTTCACTTAACTGACCTGGTTTCTTTTCCTTGAGCTTGGCTTCAAATTCCTTACCCTCATAGTACAATTCACCATGTTTTGTCAAGCGAGGTTTCGTTTGGAAGCGGAAGAAAGCATCATGAAGTCGTTGATAATCAATATCTAATTTGCCCATCTTAGGTTGCATTCTTTCCCTAGCCTTGGTTTTAAGTTTGGAGGCATCTTCCTTCTCCTTAGCAGCGGCTCTCATTTCCATAATACCAGTATCCTTAATGAAGTCTGGCAATTCGAAAGGAGGCTTCTCAACACCTCTCTTACCTTGTAAGTACTTGCGCTTTTGAGACCAGTGAGCGGGTACTGGTACAGTATTGTGGTGGGCCTTCAAAGATAATAATAGCGTGGGATCGCTTGCAGTCACGTCGACCCACTCGACGACTTCTGGACATTTCGTTAACTGTTTCAATTCCGCAATGCTCATCCTATTTAATTTTTTGAGCTTCTTTTTAGATAATGTCACATTTTCATCATCCAAATAGTTTTCATCCTCTTCGTCGGGATGGTTTTTGGTAGATACATTCATTTCATACTAAGCCAAATCAAAAGTTAATTCAATTCAAAGTTATTTAGAATTCAATTTACATCAAAATTCGGATTATTGCTATCATTTTGATTGTCCAAAGAAAATTTAGAAAATACAACGCTAAATTGATCATACAGAGGGTTATCGGTATCAACAGGTAATTCACCAACATATTCGATCTCTATATGTGGTTTTTTCTTCTCCTCTTTGGGCTCTTTCTCCTCATTAGTTTCAGTTTCAGTATCATTATTCTAAAAAAATTAGTAAAAATTAGTTAAGAAAATAATTATTTACTTGGTCATTATTTCTATTCTTCTTCTTCTTATGACGTTTATTAACTTTTTTATTCTTTTTATTTCCAGCTGTGGTATTATTAATATTGCTTAATAAATCAATTGGGTTCGTTCCATTATTGGGATTAATCACTTGTATAGGTTCTGTCATAATTAATTTATCTATCTTTTTTAAATTAATTGTTAAAAAATGATATTAGAGATGTGGGTAAATTTATTTACTAATCCCATTATTATTTTTATTATGGGATTGTGAATGAATTAAAATGATTTCTAATTTCAACCTTAGATATTGATGTATTAATTGGAAATAATAAACATTATGAATTACAAATGGAATAATATATATTAATATTGAAAGATTAAAAAAATTCACATTTGATTAAATAGCAATGTTATTGTATTTTTTTGGTTTATTTATAAATAATTAATGTACTTTCGTTTGAATGATTTTCTTTTCATTTTGGAAACTGACTTTTTATCAATAAATGACATGTTGTAATACTATCACCCATTCAAAATATGTTTATAAGTATTAAAATTTTAACATAATTTAATAAATTTAATTTAAATCACTTAAACCAACCCTCCTGAAAAAAATATCTCAAAATTCATATCGAATTATCGTCTTGGTCAGTTGTATCATTGTGATGTTGACTCTGTTGTAACATCTCCCAACTTGGGAAATTGCTAACACTTCTCTGTATTAAATCATTCCACAACATTTCCAATTTATATTTATTTAATAGAGTTTGGAGTTCGGAATCTTGTCCACATTTGTGAAATCCATGAATTATTGGATAATCTTTAGGAATGTCAATTTGTTGTAGGGCGTTTAATGTACATTGTTTGATATTGAGTGATTTGATGACGAATAGGAATTGTTGGATGTGGTCATAATCCGTGCTTTGGACTATTATGCGCCCAGGTTTGCCGGGTTTGTAAAAGCCATTTAATTGAAGATCGTGACATGTGCTCTTCAGAATACTTTGATTGCGAAAAGTTCGTAATTCATTGAGGTAAAATCCTAGAGTTATTAGTCTAGTGCTTGATTGTTTTACACTCATTATTTTTTGCAATGGAGTATTAATTATTTAGTTTAAATATGGAGTGAAACGAATGATGACTTCTAAAATTAGTATCAAAATATTGAAAATTGTGGGATTATATCTTGATATATATAATTAGATCCCTCATAATCAAAACCCAAAAATTAATGAATTAAAAGTTGATAATATAAATGAAATTTTAAAATTTATTATGATTATATCAAAAAAACATTTTATACATCTCACTATTTAAATCTTAAAAATCTTCTTCGTCATCATCGTCGTGATAACCATCCATAAAGCCACCACGTTCGGATAATAAAATTTCATCTTCATCATTATCCACCAAACCACTCTCCTCATTGATAGGATGATGAATATCGAGGAATTTTTTACGTTGTTGACGATTGAATAAGAACCAAACTACACCACCTGTAATTCCCAAGATGATGATAAGGATAGGTATGTAGAAATAGAAATTAGAGGCAGTTTTTACATGAGTATCCGAAATAGTGGGATCATTCTCCAAAATGGAGATGACAGGAGGTTCGTCATTTACTACTTCAATTTTCTTCTCACCCAAGAAGAATGTGGGACTGTCTTCCAATTTATCTTGGTCTGTCATAAAGAACCTCAGGAGTCCTGACACTTCCGAGGGTTTGTCGTACGATACCATATGACTACCGTCATAAACCGATGCGAATGTCAAATTTAGCTGTGGATAATTGATGATTTCACCTTCTGGCGATGCGGGAAGCGAATGGAACCAATGAGATTCTTGCTTCGTTTGCATTGATTTGGGATATTTTTCAACTAATTTATTTACCATGGTTTGAACTCCTGTAATTGGGGTCATTAAATCTTTGTCACCAACAAATAGGTATATTTTAAGGGTTTTTAATAGGTCGGGAATTAGCTAAAAATAAAACAGTTAACACAATAACAATCGTTAAAATTGTGGAATATTTTAACTTACTTCAATTGGTGGTTTAGAAGGATCCTTCTCAATCACTTGATAAACTGTAGAATCACACTCCATCCAATTGTGATCTTTGGGTAATTCGCCATGAAGTGCAGTAGCAACGTCAGGTCTCTAAAATTCAAATATTAGAATATTTAAAAATTATCATTAAGTGAAAAAATTACAGCCATATATGTTCTAAAAATATCAACATTGGGAGGCCAAGCCATACCACAATCTGGATAAGGATCCCTTAATCGAATATCATATACATTTAAACAAGTCCTGTCAGGTTTTTCCCTATTTCAATAATAAATAATAAATCTACAGTACAATAATACCAAGATTACCCTTTAACAGTATATTCGGTAATTTCCTTAATAATATTTTCACAAGCTTCTACTCTTAAACTGTGAGGATTATCTTTTAGTTTGGGTTCACAAGTTTCTTTATATTTTTCTTTTAATTTATCCTGATTATTAGTCAATATCAATATTATGAACGATAGTCATAATGAAATCACTTACTAAATTCTCTGAGGATAATACTTTATTCTTTTCGAGATATGGAATAAATCCAGGATACTAAAAAGTTATGATAAATTACATGGTAATAAATTTTAATATTATAAACTTATTACTTGATTCACTGGATCCATCCAACCGTTACCAATCATTAAACCTTTTAGTTTAACCTAGTCAAATTAGTTAGTCTTTATCAATTATATATATGCATTAAATTGTTACTTGAGATCGTGTTTTAATTAATTTATCAGCGATATAAGGTATCCAAACTCCTGCCCAACTTTCACCACCTATATAAATCTAAATAAAACAATAATAAGCAATTTGATAAAATTAACTTTATATAAGATAAATTTACTTCGTCATCTTTATACTCTGGATACTTATTAAAAAATTCTTTCATAAACATTGCAAAATAATCAGAAGCCTAATAATAATCAATAACCAATCATTTTTCATTATGAACAAAATTACTTGATTAACATTCTGAGCATAAAATTTAGTTTGACCAATACTGTAACCGGTACCCAAAGGCTGATCCACCATTAGAACTTTGGTAAAGGTGTGCCAACCCTCCTCTACTACTTTTAATTTAATTTCACTAGGAGTTTCAATATCTCCAGATATGTTGAAGATTCCTTTTTCTAGGATGATTCCGTCCGCACTAAAAATTCAATTAATTTTATTTGTTTAGCACTTAGAGTTTATGTTACCTTGTACTAGATTATAATTTAAATAAAAATAATATTGTTGATTAGTTTTTTAAATATTAAGTATTTCTATGATATTTACCATCCAGGACCTAAAAAAATTGTATTAATGAATAAATTCAATAATTCTAACCTAATAATTTATTACCTCCATTTAACCATATCAACTAAAACCAAAAAACTGATTAATACCATTGGATCAAAATATTCAATAAAACACACTTACAATTTTATTATTTTTATCCTTATCAATCTTTTTAGAATTGTGAAATAACCAATAAAAATATCTAGAATCGCCAGAATCTTTCCCTAAGCTCAAATAACCTGAATGCTGATCGAACGGAGGTGTTTCACTCAAACCCGGTAGCGATTTCACCCGATGTTCTAAACCTTGGGAGTTAAACTGGGAATTGTGATTTTAGGAATTGGTAGTGTACCTTCTGGTGCAGACATTATTATATTGAATAGGAATAAATAATTCAAACTCATTATATTTGCAATATTTTCTATTAAATGTTATTATTATTTCAATTATAATTATATATAGGATTAACTAATTATTAACAAAATTATCAAAATTGAACAGTTAGAATTAATATAACTGTAAAAGTGGATTTAATTTGAAATTGGTGATATTGATTTGAGTTAAGGGACAGGTTTATACTTATCAATAAATCATTCCACTTTAATAAATTTTATTGGCTCAGCCCAATTCACTTCTCAATGATTTTTAATTTGATTGGACTTCAGACAAAAACATAATTATTCTAACAAAACTGTCAAATTTAATAAAAACTAACGTTTTAATTGTTTGTAGAGATAAAGTTGACAAATAATCAGATACAAATTATAATATTAGAAATGCATTAATGTTTTATTAATAATTATACCTTGTAATTCAATAATTGATATTAATTAATTCTACTTCTTCAGAACATTCTTTGTCTACTTCACACTTTATATGGAAAAGAATGAAATCATATAAATTGGCAAATGATAGTAAAGATAAGAGATCAATATGGAGTAGGAATGCCGAAACTTTATTTCAGATATATTACATTTAATTCAAATTATTTAAAAATTTATTCATCAAAAATTATAGTCGTATTTTCGCAAAGTAACTAAATTTAAATAATAATTTGAGCTTTGATTTGAATATACAATATTAATTATTGCTTTTGGAATTAAACATCTTTGATAGGGAAATTAGAAATATTATATCATATAGTAAATTTACCAGTGTTAAATGGAATCAATATAGT
The DNA here is from genome assembly GCA_000697335.1 of Conidiobolus incongruus B7586. NCBI lineage: Eukaryota > Fungi > Entomophthoromycota > Entomophthoromycetes > Entomophthorales > Conidiobolaceae > Conidiobolus > Conidiobolus incongruus. The sequence goes on along the minus strand of JNEM01006046.1, from coordinate 2,238 downwards.
CATTTCTTTGGCTAATGCCATTTCTATATATTCATATTTGATTATAGAATATTCAATAATCATATTTAACATAAATATGTATTAATGTTTTGAGTTAAAATAAATACGATATATTGTTATTATTTAGAGTTTAATCGCTGTAATATATAATTTAATAACAATATTAGTTTTATATTGTATTTAATACTGAATTATAGTTTAATTATGAAATAAAATTAAATGAAAGATTTGTTTCACCTTTTGAATATAGGGTATTTTAGAAGTTAAAAATAAAAAAAATAATTTAATTATATTGATTATCTATTCAAAAATATGGATAAAAATATGATTAACATGTTGAATTAATTTCTTTAATTATTTTTAATCCTCTTTTTATATCACAAGCATATTTTCTTTCAATTTATTTTGCTTATGATAATTAAACAACAGTTATGCTTATACTAATAAAATCATTTTTAACAGTATAAATACCACCAACATCACCTGAATTATCATAAATTATTCAACACCAATGTCAAATTCAAACCCAATACAGTTCCCTCAAAGTTACCCCAAAAACGACAACTTACAGCCAACATGTAGAGTAGAATTGCACGAGAATGTATTCGTTTTAAAATTGACTAATGGCGACAATACCTTCAGTCCAAGGCATATGAATGCTTTACTACAAGCAATGTCAGATATTGAAAATTTTTATTGGAAAGAACGTGAAGATTTAAAGGTTCCAAGAGCGTTAATCACGATCGGCGAGGGTCGAATGTTCTCCAATGGTTTAGATATTGAAAGTATTCAGGAGATTGGTATAACTGAATTCAACAAAATTTATCATATGATGTTATTGAAATTGCTCAAGTTTCCAATGCCAACTATTGCAGCTTTAAATGGCCATTGTTTCGCTGCTGGTACTGTAAGTTGGGATTAAGTTGTTAATTAAATTTTTATTAAAGATTTAAATAGGTATTTGCCATGGCTCATGATTTAAGAGTAATGAGGTCCGATAAAGGATATTTGTGCATGGTAATACCCATTAAATAATTATACTATTTCTTTAAATTAAATCCTCTTTTTAGAATGAAATAGACTTAGCACTACCTTTACCACCAGCTATTACAACCCTATTCCGTGCCAAAGTGAGAGATTTTGGGACATTCAGACAATTATTGCTATTAGGCCATCGTTTCAAAGCTGAAGAAGCATTACATTGTGGATTGGTCGATGCAATTGCTCCCAACGACCAATTACTAAGCAAAGCCAAAGAAATAGGTGGATTATATGGTAGTAAAATGGTATCAGGAGGAGATATATATTCCATTTTGAGGTCAGATTTCCTCCAACAAACTGTAAAGGATTTGGAACTTGCCGAATTAGGTCCATATTACGGAAAATTATAAATTAATGAATGATTATTATTTTTTTGAATCATTGGAATTAAAAATATTGAATTTCAATAAATCAATCGAGTATAATGTAGTTAATTATTTTACTTAGTTGACAAATTTAGTATCAAATATTTATTTATAGTCATTTTTATTAATAATATTTAGAATTCAGAATATAAAACTAAATTTCTATAGAATTAATCCATATTCTAACAATCATATTAGGATCGAACTGGTTTTTCAAATTTAATTAAAATTAAATTTTGAGTGTTATCTAATACTTCATCCTTGTTATAATCCTTGTTCAAAACTATTTATCTTTGATCAAATATTTATGAGCCTTATTAATTTCTATTTAATATTTGTCTCAATTAAATAATTAAATCAAAAATGAAAAAAAAGTTTTAATTACATTTAGGGTTAAAATTCAAATGTTATTAGATATATTATTTAGGATACTTTTATTTTTAACTGAAAATCAAATATATTTTCCATATTACTCTAAATTTTAAATAATGGAATTTTTTGAGATTAAAAAAAAATTTAATATTTAAATTACAAAAAAATATATATTTTAAAATCAATTTTTTTTGTTTTTAATAATTTCTTGTTATATTGTAAATAGACTTTTAATACCTATAAAACAACTCTTAATTTAGAACTAAAATTAAATTGTTTATAAACTCTTTTTCATATAGGAATATTTTATAATTACTTGAAATAATTATATTATATAAGCTGTAATCTGGCTAATATATTAGATTTGGTATTTTTTTAATTTATATATATATATATATATATATATATATATATAATCTTTGATATTTTGAATTTAATATATTTTATAATCAATATATAA
>JNEM01006041.1:0-30844 GCA_000697335.1 Conidiobolus incongruus B7586 | reverse complement strand
AGAATAAAAAATATGAATTATATATATTAAATATATTATTATATAAATTTAATAATTATATATAAAAGGTTTAAATATTTTTGCTATAATTGAAAATTTATCTAAACCTTGATTAAATATTAATAAATGGCTTAATACTAATAAATTTTCTAGGAATAATAAAATTTTTTATTATATTTTATAATTCAAACTTAATATTATTAAATATAAATAATAAAAATTATACTCAAGAAATATAATAATTTTAAAATATAATAATAGAATTTTAACATTTGAATATGATAATTAAATATTAATAATAAGATGAATTATCCAATTGATATTGAAATCAAACTTGGAAAAAATTACTTGGACAAACTATTCTGAGTTGAATAATTAACAACTTTTCCTAAAATGAACAAATCAGATACCATTATTAGAACATAGGTAATACAACATTAAACTGTACTAAAAATTGAAATAAAATTTGAGATTAACTGTCAATCGTGATAACATAAAAATAATTCAAGTATTAGAAATTATATTGATAAGTTTAATTTTATTTATATTTCAATTAAACATCAAGCAATAATATTAAATAACTATTTAATAAATTGATAGTTGCACTTTGAAGGAATATTGTTAAACTCAGTATATTTTATCATTCATTTAGCAGTCAAAAGTTTTATATTTTAGTAAATAAATTAAATTAAATTAAATTTCTGAAAATGGATATCACTAAATATTATGTTATAAGACAAAACTGGGTGAAATAAAGCTGTGAAAATTTTTTTATCCTTAAATTATGAATCAAAAAATATTCAAAATTTGATCAAATTGATAAATTGAGGGGAATATTGCCAATTATAGAAAATTTATAATAAAACTGATAATAGATATTTTTATTATATATAATAATTTAAATGTAAAATGGATGATATATATTAATTTTAAAAGAAATGAAGTTATTTTGAATAATACTTGGAAATAAAAAATTATACAGGAAAAGAATGGAAGGGTTTTGTATAGAAGCCGAAAGTATATCCCTCGATTAATTTCTCCAAGTGGATGTAAAATAAATGAGAAAATGGAAAAATCGAACAATAATAAATTAATATGTTGAAATCATCAAACAAGTGGAATAAATACACAAATGATGGCTTGAGTGATCCTTGGGCTAGTAATAGGGAATGGGTGGATAATGATACGAGTATTGCATCATGGGTGGCTTATGAGTAATAGACCAGCTGTTATGGGCATGAACACTAAATCCTTGATGACTTGGAATGGTAGAACCAAAGCTAATTGTGTTAGACTGGTAATAGCTTGTCGAATAATATGTCGGATTAAGCGCACTATGCGAGTACGAATATTGAAGTGACATATTCATAGGGGCCATATCATAATTGGTAGGATCCATATCATAAGAAGGATATAAGGATTTTGAAGTTTGCTGTGTGTATCCAGAAGAGTACTGTGGCATAGCCGAAATCGGATTGAGATGAAATAGAGGACGATAAGCAAGAGGATCTTCAAATGCCTCTTCCTCTGGAGGAGTGTCTTCCTGTGACAAATGCTCACGTTTAGAGTTAGGAGGTGTATGAGGTGGATTGTTAAGGATGTTAAACATAGATTGATGCAATGTAAATCTATTAGGATGATCTTCAAACTGATCCAAATTAAATCTCAAAGAAGCGGCCATGGTAGTAGGCCAATGGCCTGCTTTGCAGAATTGGTTAGCATAATGATCATAAAGCTGAGAGTCAATGGTTAAAACGTGTTGAAACGACTGAAGTATGCTTCTCTCTAACTGATTAAATTCTTTAACAGGGATATTTAAGTAATCGCACCATACAGAGTTTAAAATATTAACATCTAACAAATATTTGGTACTTAATACAAAGCTGACTAAAAATAGATCTATTTCAGTTTTAATCCCCAGCCAATTTGGTCTACATTTAACAATTCTTTCTAAATATTGTAAAGTAGTAATTACCACAGATGGGTGGTCACAGTTAACTGAGTTAAAGAAGCGATAACAAAAATATCTTAATGAAAGCCCTCTTTGATTGCAACTTTGAAAGCCCGGAAGGGAAGGCTCTTGATTAAATTTTAAGTGTTCTTTAAATAATGTCCGAATAGCGTGATATGTAAAGTCTCCATACAAAGTAACAAGAGAAGTGTTGGAAAAGTTATGGAGGCCTACAGGATTAGTTCGGTTTGATATAGGGGCATAACAATAGTTGTTAGGATATTGAAGAGCTTGATAGGCTCCGTGCTGAGCACCTTCCCTACTATTATACATTTGAGTTCAAAATAACTAAAAAACGATCTTGTAAGCAATGAAAATAGTATGTATATTATATTTGATATTACTATATAAACAAATTAATTTAAGGCGGCAAGACCTTGTGAGAAAGTGTGAGTAAGCGCAAGAAAGGAAAGTATACGATTGATTATTAAAATAAGGTATATTTGATCAATTTAATGGGTACATAAATGAGATACTAAGTGTGAGTGAAACGTAAGATGGGCTTACACAAGTGAGATTTGGGTGGATGATGCAAAGTTGAGTGAGAGTGAAAAAGGGGGCAGAACAAGGGAGATTTGCTATACTTTGAATCGAGTTTAGTTCTCTGGTGGCTTAAACAAAAAACTTCCAATTCAAATTTAGCTTTCAAAAAGCAAAATTTATGATTCTTAATCAACCACACTATAGCCAATACTATTTCCAATTAATCACTGAATCTACAATCAAATTACCCAATCACAATTATTCTCGGAGAGACATCATTCATACGATTGGAAGATTATTAATTAGATATCTTAAGGAGAAATCAATGAATTTGTTGGGTGATATTTGGGGAGTTACATAGTAATTTGCTAATTCAAATTTTCCTAAACTGCAACAATCAAATGAATCATTGTGTTAATAAATATTGAGTTATTAGTAAATAAATGATGTCAAATGACTAATATCAAATACTATTAAATTATCCCTATTATCCTAAAATTTAGAAATATTTTATATAAAACTTCATCAAGTTATCATGAATGTATTAGAGTGATGCTTCAATCATATCGTTTTTAATTTTACATCTTCATCAATTATTAATGTACACATTTAACAAAGTTGATAGCTTTAAATTAATATTATGATTATGCCAAACATTATAAAATTCATTTTAAACCAATAATCGTGAAGGCTGTTTAATTTAATATAAATATTAATTATTAAAATTATTATAGAATTGAACATTGATGGTCAAATTTTTTATTTGAAATATGAACATGCGTATTATGTTTGAATATAATAATAATAATATATTATAGTCTTCACTCTATATTAATGTATTTTTTAATTGCAATCAAAAAATGCTAGATATTTACTCAACCATCAATGACTGTAATCATATGCTTAATATTTGTATTTTATCAAACTATTTGAATTTTCAATTCTAGAAATATTAAGAATATTTTAGACCACACAAGCAAACAAAATTGTAATTGGATATAATTCTGATATTAAAATTTTGAATTTAATTGATTATTAAAATATGCAATAAAGAGTCATTCTGATTTAATTGATGTAACTTATAAATTTAAAATTAATAATTGTGCTTTTATATTTAAATATATTGGATAATGATAATTAATAAAATAATAAGAATATAGCTAATTTTTGTTCATGTGGATTATTTTCATAAATGAAAAAATCAGACAACATTGAAAAATAGTATGATTCGACTTTTGTGAGCATGTTATTTTTAAACTAAATATTTAAGTATTGAGAAAGTTAGAAGTTGAGATTATTTATTATACTATATTACTTTACTGATATTTAAGTTAACTCTGTGAAAAATTTAATATGCAAGAAAATGATTATTTTCAATTATAAATTAAAAAGTTTATTTTATTATTTATATTTTCAGTATATTAGAATAGGTGGTTATGTGAGTCAATTCCAAAAACCTGTTAGTTTATTTTAATGTTGATATTATTATAGATTTTTAGTTACAGCTATTTTCCTCTACCTAAAATATTAAATTAATGAATAATATTTAATGGATTTAAATTTATTAATATAATCAATGTAATAAATATTATATAAAGACGGTGATGGAAGAAAATGCAATGATTTAATAATAGGAACTGTGGCAAGATAGTATAGCGCATTATTGTTTCTATATATTTATGATATTTAAATAGTATATTAATAAAAACGTCAACTTTAAATTAAATGGATCATAAGTCTAACACTATATATGATCAATATATAATATTTAAAAAATATACATTAAATAATAATATTTTAAGTTTAAATTATGTTATTCTGGAATTTAGGAATTGGATATAGTATTGGAGATTATTATTATTTTCCATTTTAGTTGATAAAATAATGTTTTCTTTTATAACTTTTGATTTAAGGAATTATTAAGAAACAAAAAAAATTCAACCAAACTATGCACACAGTACTTTATATTAAAAGAATTAAATTGTATGTGAGAAAGAAAATGAATAATTAGTATAAAATTTACACAATAAATCATATGTTTAAAGCTATTTGATCAAAAAACCATAAAAATTAATTTTTAACAAACCTAAGTGTGAATTTGGAATCATTCTGATTATAGAATAAATCCATTAAGGATTGAATAATATTATATCGAATATTTAGAAATATTTTCTCTAGCTTTGAAATTACATTGAATTTTTATCCTGTTGGGAAGTATATAATCTCAATTTTTTTCATTACTTATTTGTCATTTATCAAAGCAAAATATTTTTGTCAAAGGTAATTTTTAATTATTTGGATTGTTTCTTATCATTCAATACATTATGCTATTTAAACCTTGCTTTCAATCAAATTATATATCATATATATTTTAATATAATCAAAATATAAAGATTTAACATTACTGTTATATAGTTGAATAGTATTATTTTAACTATTGAAAGCTATTATAATTAGAGCACTTTTAATGATATTCACAATGTAAAAATATTTTGTAGATTGAATTTTTTGCTTATTGACTGAGACAAATTAAAATATAAACTAAGGATGAATAAGTATAAATATATTGAAATAAATATTCATTAAATTGTAAACCTTTTAATACATTTAAATTGCCTGCTGAAGAACAGGCTCTTCTACAAACTCTTCTTCTAGTTCTTCTTGTTCATACGCATTGATCAGCCTATTTCTAACTCTATCGGAAGGAATTAAATTGACCGTTTCATAGAAAGTATTAGGTGGCATTTCTTTTGCAAACTTAGTAAGGCTAGGGTATTCTCGATTTGTGTAGAGTAGCACAGAATAGACTTTGATGTTAGGCTGGTAATTGAAAGGTGGTTCTTGGAGTTTCTTAAACCATTCAAATGTTTCATTGACTTGATTGGCCTTCTGGTGTACTTTCATTAGTTGTATAAAAACTGTGAGGGGAACATGGGGGTTGTTGGAAAGATATTTATCGAAGTAGAATTTCATGGCCTTTGGGTCATTTGCCTTGCATAAGCTAGTATAGAAGCCAGTTAGATATTCTCCAAAGAGATTGCGAGATGGCTCAATGGTATGGATTTTCAGTTGATGGAAGCATCGAATAATATGTGAGGAATCTCCAAGAGAGCCATAAGCGAGCATTAATTGATAATAGAATTGGTTGTTGGGAGAAAGACCTTTCTGTTTGAAAACTTGTTCCAGCTGAACCACTCGCTGGGGTTGGTTGGTCTTGTTAAATAGCTTGGCTAAAGCATAATAATGGCGAAGGGTTAGGTTTAGCTTTAATTTACCCATGTGATTCAAGATGGTCTGTGCTAGTTGTTGATTAGCAGACATAGCACATAGCTCTAACAGACCAGCAAAATCAGAGCTAGTAAATGGGTAGTTGAGCTGCTTAATATCATTGTATAATGCATTAACGCTTTTATTGACCTCAAAATTATTACCCTTTTGATAGCGAAAACTGTAAATAAGGTCGCTGATAAAGAGTCTATCTTGGGCCGTTTTACATGTTCCTCCCTTTTGAATCCATTCGCGGAAGTTAGAAAGTATATCTGCTTGACTCAATAAAAGTAAATTCTTTTTGATATTTATTGGCAAAGATAAACTATGAACTGATGCTATTTGATTCATAGTCCGGGATTGGATTTGATTTAATATTATAAGAGCTTTTGTTGATTTTATCATTTTTGGATATAAATATGAGTAATTAATAATTACAAAAGCAAATATGAATAATATTATTAAGTTATTTAAACAAGCTGAAATTTAAATCAGATGAATATATTAAAGAAAAGCTTTTCTATTTGAAAATTTACTTTTGTAGCATCAGATTCAATTGGTTACGTTGTTCGAATAAACAATAAAGCATTAATTAATTTTCTTATGGGATAAATTGAATTCAATTTTTATTTAATTGATGTATCAAAAATTTGCTAATTCAGTTTGGCAAAATCATTTAAACTTTAAAAAACCTCAAAGATCTGCTGTAAAAGGTTAAAAATTGATAATTTTATTGTATGTTATATTAATAAGATCTTTAATATACTTAATTTACACTCTAGGAGGATTTTGAATTGAATATGATTTTTTTTTGAATTACGATGTATTGATTTGGAAAATTGTAAATACCCGTATTGGTTATTATCTAAAAATGGTTTTATAATATTTTTTGAATATATAATATATTGAAATATAATGTTTTTAGATAATAGATGATACATTTAATTTGAAAATTTTGATGAATAATATAAATATGAGTTATAGTCCCATAATTAATTTATTTGAATAAATGAAATAAAAGATGTATAACTTGAAGTAAATTATCCCATATATTTCAATTAAAAATTAATTTGATCCAAAATGAATTTTAATCAGAGAAAACTAATAAATCACGAATTTGAAAATCTGTAATTAATATAGAAATCTGTAAATTATTTAACAACTTAATAAATCGCTTATTAGGTATACATCATTTAGTGAGTCTTCCCATTTTCAATACTTATCAAAGCATACCGAGAAAATTTTCGACAAAATTTGTCGAATATACTGCCAGCCTTCCATAAATAAAGGTGATACGCTTCAATCTAATTCTGATTCAAGCATTGAACTTGCACCTTCAGATCAAAATTCTAATATAAATATTCCTGACAATTCTGATGCATCAGTTATTGAATTTCAAATTAATAAGGAAATAGACCAATCAAACCCATCGCAATTACTAAATCAGGCAGAATCTATATCAATTCTGAAGAGGCAAGTCCATAGTAGTTTGCAGCATCAAGTAATTGCTTCTGAAAGCCAGGCCAAAAATGATTCAATATTTGATATCCCAAATTCAGACAATGAATCCACAAATTCAGAAGATAATAAGAAACCATCCTCTGCAATTAAAATTCAGCATCGTAAGGTCATTTCAAGAGTTAAAACAGCCAAAAGCATCCGTATTAAAGTTCCAAATGCAAATACTACCTTTATTTCTTCTCCACAAAAGAAAGCTATTCCTAAGTCCAAACAGACAAAACGACTTAAACAGCCTATTAACTCTGAGACATTCTTTCACTTTAATCCCAGTTCCTATTTCAAATTTCAGCCTTGGATGAAAGACCAATTCAAGTTGACATCTGATATATTTTCAAGAATTGATCAGGCCTCTATTTATCCCAAATTCAATTCCTCGAATTCAAATCAGTCGAAGCCATTTTTAAAAAGAAATTTAAAATATTCTAGGCAGACTAAGAGCACCTCACATATATTTCGAAAATTCATTGATGATAATCAATCTATGGATTTGGGCCTTGATGGGTCTTCGAAGAATTTCAATACATTGTTCTCCAATCCATCAAACCAAAGAAATAGAAAGAACGAATTAATATTTGATTAAATAAATTCTATTTTAATTTTGTAGTATATACCAAACAAAATAGCGATAATTTAGCAATGAATTTTTATGTTTATCACCTGATTTATAGATCTTTTACAGCACACAACTTTTTGAATATTTCAAGTGTTTGATTCAAATTAACTTAGTATTCTAGTTCTAATTGAATAATGAACCCAAAATGCTATTATGTAATTATTAATTCAAATTCTGAGAAACTATTGGATATTTCAGCTAAACACCAAGTTATAAAGGCTTACATTATTTATAAAAATTAATAATGTTTTATTGAGAGATTAAAAGACATTTATATCTTTTGATTAATAGCATTTGAATTTGATAATTTCTTTGATATCCTATAAATAAAATTATACAAATCAGTTTATAAGAATAATTTATCTCGAAAATCATATCAATACTATTTAATCCAATAACAAAAATGAGTACTGAATATAGAGTTTTAGAATTTTTTAGTGGAATAGGTAAATATATTAAAATTTTCCATCTATCCTTAAATATCTATCCAGTTTTTGTAATTTAATTTTACAGGTGGAATGGTATTCAATTAATTCCAAATTTAAATCTCTTAATTGACATTTTATTAAAATAGCATTACGCCTTAAAAGCTTGCAATAAAGAATACCAAGTTTTACAAGTTTTTGATATTAACGAAGTTGCGAACAAAGTTTATTCATATAACTTAAGCACTCCAGTCAGTGAGGTAAACTATTTAAATTGTTTATTAGATCATAGTATTAATATAACTGATCCGAAAATTCATCAGGCTAATTTTGATTCAATTACAAGCAAAAAACTCAACAAATTAATGCCAATTTATTTTTGATGTCCCAACCATGCCAGCCATATACTAGAACTGGGGTTCAGTTAGCAGATAAAGATCCTAGAGGTAAGTCATTTTTAAATTTTTAAAACTATTACCAGAGCTAAAATCTTTAAATTATTTCTTAATCGAAAATGTTCAAGGATTTGAAAACTTATCAACTCATGAATTATTAAAGAATGCATGCAGAGAGAATGGATTTAAGTTTCAGCAATTTTTATTAAATCCATTGCATTTAGGTATATCCAACTCGAGATTAAGATTTTACTTTTTAGCAAAGAGAGAACACTTGCCTGATTTTAAATTCCAGCTATTAAATAACCAGTTATTTCACTCAGATAAAGAATCAAATGATTTATCTCAAATAGACCCAGAATGCTATCAATCAGTTATTGAATGGTTTAAACTATACGATAATTTTAATTCCACTTTACTTGATTACTTGGGGGATTCATTAAACAGTCCTAAATTGTTGGATTTACGCTCAATACCTCAAAAGGTATATATATATATCTTATTAATCAATAGAATAATAGTTTTTATATTAATATAATTTATATACCATTTAGACTTTTGACCGTTATTACCAGGTCTATGGAAATTAAATTTAGTGCAATTAACAAATTTAACACAAATTTTTAAATGTATTTCAGATATTGTAACTCCAGAATCGACAGGGTCATGTTGCTTTACTAAAGGCTATTCGAGCTATGCGGAAGCTACAGGTAAATTCTTTGATTAAATAATTTTTCGTATATATCTAATTATTAAATATTTAGGATCTATATTAAAAAACAACACTGAAGAGGTAAATAAAAATTAAATGATTTATAATCAATGATTTAACTTAAAATCCCTAAGGGCGAGAAATATAGATATTTTGATAGCATGGAAATTGCCAAGTTAATGGGATTTCCTGAATTCTTGACATTTAAAGTTCAATGTAAATTATTAGACAATTCGTTAAATGTTAAAGTTGTTGGTAAATTGCTAGAGTATATATTAGATTAAATAGAATAAATTAATTTTCAATCTATTTTGCATTACCGATGTATTTAATTTAAATACTCTGGAATATCATTTTGGGAATTTTGTACATAAATATTGATTTATTCTTTCTTATGCATTCTTCTTGCTAAACAATCATTACAATACCAACTGCCTTTAGGAGGTGCTTTAAGATTAACATAACTAATATGGAACCATCCGATCTCACATTATATAAAATAATTAACAAAAATGTTTGATAAATATAAATTACATAGTGATTACATGCTACCATTTCGCCAAAAGATGTTTCTTTATAATTGCAGTATGTAGGTTCATTTGGATCAATAGGAATTTCAGCAGAGTTAGATCTAAATCAATTTAAAATTAAAAAAGTAATGACAAGCTGAATATAATTAAGTTGCATTTTTCTAGCTACAATCTCTTTAGGTGTGAGGAACTGCTTCATTGTTAGATGGGATAAAGGTGTACTGGGTGAAACTAGTAATAGAATAATCAAAAAATTATACGGGTAATTGATACTATGTGATAACATATTGTTTTCACCTAATTTCTATATTAAATTGCAATAACTAGTATTGTAATGGAAAATTTACTTGGAATATATATTTACTATAGAAGTTTCGGCTCTGGTGATTTGTTCTTCCAGAAAGTTGATAGATTTATCAGTCTATTGATGATGAAATTTGATTGTTAATAGCATATTTATGTAGGAATTAAAAAATATTACAGTTTCATAAGATTGCATCGATAAATTTAATTTTTCCTGACATTCTAAATCTATTTTATGTAATATTTCGGTAGTTTTATTAATAGAATTTTTCAATCTTCAAAATTTTTATTATATTTCTTGTTTAAAAAAATTGAAGTATCTTTAATAATGCCGATTAACTGTTCAAAGAAATTATTAAAAAAAATTAAATACATTCTTTCTTAAATAACTTACCATCAATTCGATCGTCTAATTCTCTCATTAAATTTAAATTTCGTTTCAAGTAGAGATCTTCAATATCTAATATTTTGTAAGTATATTGATAAAAATGGTTGTGGTTATTCATTTACTTTCTTCAGTTGTTTCCATATTTGATGAATTTAGAACTTAAGTGACTGAAATTAAACTTCAATTTAATTATTCAATTGAAATTTTTATGCTTATGGGACAGAATCTATTTTAGATTATACAGTTAATGTATTTGTTAAAAGTGATAAATTTAGTATAGAATATTTTATTAATGAAGATATTATATCCAACGAAATAATTGAAATAATAGTAACCAAATTATTAAATTTATTAATAATTAAATGAAATAAAATGTATTAATGATTTATATGCAGTAGTATGATAATTTGATAAAATGTATATCTTTAAATACAAAGATATTTCATCATTTCAATTAGACTATTCTATAAGAATACAGGATGGGAAATGGGCTGGTTAAAGTCAGTTTTAGTATCTTGCTTCACCAAATCTTCTACTGAAGCCAAGGCTGGATCAAACGACACTGACGATATGATATTATTAATGTCCTCAGTAGTCGTGTTTGTAGTAGCTGGGGCAATGGCTGCAGGTGTATTCTGTTTTAATTCAGCTTTACTCAACCTTCCACGTTTACCTTTCTCCGATTTATTCTTTGCGAGGTTGGCCATTTTGATTCCCGTTGTACAAGTAAATTTATCCTTTTTGATATGCCGATTCATAGCATCTAAATGAAAGTGGAATTGATAAATTGAAAATAAAATTGATAAGATTTGAAACTTACCCAATCGAGCAAAAGATTTACTACAGTATGGACAGGTAAAAGGTTTGACGCCTGAGTGGAGTTTCATGTGTCTTCTCATATCATGAAGTCGACTAAACGAGTATTTACAAACCTCGCAAATGAACGGACGTTCGAGTGTATGAATTCTGGCATGAGCTTTGAGATTATATGGACGTGTGAATAATTTACCACATCCGGGGTATTCACATTTATAATCCCCCAATTTCTTTGGCTTGGGGATCCGTTTAGGTCTTTGGCGATTAATATGGACGTTAGACACAACCAAAGGATGAGATGTAGTTAATGAAATATTTCCAGGTCCTATATTGTTCAAATCTTGAGATGAAATGATCATTTGATAATTGGGATTAGACCAATTAGTGGTCTGGGTCTGAGGGAGCGGCAATGCTGGATTTGTTATATTATTCAAATGATACAAACTGGGATTCAGAATAGACAAAAATGGATTCAAAGGAGCCTGGTTGGGTATATTGTCGCTCACGCTTACAGATGACATGAGATCTGGATAAGGATACACTTCTGAAATGTCTATCATACTACTCAAATTTGAATCAATGCCCGGGTTCAAGTATGAATCAAACTGATAATCCAAGATAGACCCAAAATTAGGAGTGTTGAAGATGGATTGTGTCATGGGATTCGGTTGGATAGTAAGCGGGGTATCTGTCCACGAGACCCTTGGGCAGTTTGGCTTTGATAAATCTGGAGTGGGATAATAATTCTGGAATGTAGTATTGGTGGTGGTAGTTGTTACAATACCTGAGGAATCAAGTAAAGATATTAAGGGGTCGGTTGATGTAACAGATGATGGTTGATCAAGAGAAATATCTCTACTGAGCTCTTTAGACATAGAAGATCTAATTTTATTGGATGTTGCATCTGACTGGGAATGAGGTGAAATTGATTTAGGTGAAGAGTACAAATCAAGCTCCCATGATTGGGTACATTGATCTCCTAATGATGGGAATAAACTATTTATATTAATATTATCCGTGTTAGAACAGTTAGAATCTAGATTCAAAGATCCAAATCCCAAGAAATCTAATGGATCTGATGATGAGCTTTGCATCTTGAAAATAACAATTCAGAACCAAAAATGCAAACAAGAATATAAATTCCAATGCTTTTTTCAAAAACGACGACGAAAACTTGGACAAAGCTCAACTAACCATCAAAGATTTGAATTCAAAAAAAGAAATTATAACATTATATATACAACAAAATTAAAAAATCACAGAAATATCATTGGACAAATGCTAAAAAAGTTGACTTTGTACATTATTAATTTATTATCCTTTTTATTTCTAAACATAATGATATGACACAGATTATTGAGTCATCTATATTTTCAAAATTTTTCTGTAAATAGCTCGATCTGAAACTCAATACCTAATTAAGTAATGATTTGATTTTTATGATATTTTTTCCTATTAAAAGGATGCGATACTAATAAATATTATACATAAGCTTCCTTATGCTATTATTATGTTGGTTCTAATTAACAATGCGTTTAATATTGGAAAGTTTGGTATTTCAGAAGATTTAAAATGGTAAGTAGTTATTGTATTTAATGATGATCTTTTCCAACTTTAACATATGGCTGAGGGACCATTTGATTGGTTGAAAATCTGATAAAGTTATTCTTTCTCTTTATAATTTAGTATTATAGTTATTTAATAATTTTATAGATTTTCATAGATTTAATATATCCGATGGTTATTGTTATAATATATTAATTATTACTATATCGCAAAATTTCTATTGGCATGTGTATATGTTTGGATTGTTTCAAAAAATATACAAAATTAATAAGATATTTAGCCTCATTCAAATTTGCTTCATAATTCAATAAATAAATATATATGATTTATGTTTTCCTGTTATGTTCAATAATTTATAATCTTGGGATGATCATATAATATATGTATATATATATATGATCCAAGATCATCAAAGAACTTGGTGGCTATTGCAATATTTAAGACAGTATGACTTGACCTAATCAATTAAATGGAATATAAGATTCTTTACTCAAATTAAAAGAACTTAATAACAATAATAGAATAAATATTTAATCAACCAATGATAATGATTTTTCAAACAAAAAATTAGATATGTTGGTTGTTTATAAAATTCTAACTGTCACGATGCGTCGTGACATTATCCAAAACAAGGTCATATTAAGAACAAAATAAAAGTCCCCGAAGCAAGTCAAAATAAGTAAAACAATTAGTATAGAATAGGGAAACATAAAAGAAAACACCAGAATAGTTCACTCAACTATTCTGGTCATTCCTTGAAGGATCCAAAGAACTAATAAACTCTCTCTCTCGAAATCAGAACACCCTATAATAAGAAAATACATTATGGTAATGCTTCGTTATATTTTCTCCCCTATAGTCCTAAAAGAGACCCTCCTTGCGGAACCTACGCAGGTATCCTCAATTGTGTTCGTTGTCGCCGTTCTAGGTATAATGATTAGCTGAGGAGGAATTTGGGTGACTACTGGGATTAATCGTCGGATCATGCGCTTATGTTTATTAATGAGTTGGGGAATCCTGATACATCGATGTGATGACCTCGTGACGAATTCCTCGGCCCCTCATTGGCGGATCTTAGAGGCCATTGACATTAACTTAATAAAATGGTTCCAGATTTGTTATAGAACGAATCAAAAAGTATTGAAGGTAGTATGATATTTTATTTTAACAGAAAAATTGAGTAGATTCTAAAAGCTTTAGTATAATACTGTAATTCTAATCAATATTTGTTCATTTGTAATACTAATATTTTCATCTACTTTAAACTGTGAATTTAAGGAAAAGCATATTAATTAAGGAAGTGGTTGATTCAATTATCAAATATCAATTCAGGTTGGTAATAATTTAATGTATTTATATAGCAATATTCATAATAGTTGTAATGATAAACATCTTGATGAACTTATCCTTTATAATAAATAATATATTCATATTTAATGATTTTTATTTGATTATAAATATTGACTATATGTGCATATTATTTTAAAAAAGTATACTTCGTTAACAATATTTTATTAAATGCTAGAATATTAAAATTGAATTTTTTTGAGATATATAGATGAGTTTACCCTTATTATCTATGATTTAAAACAATTATTTTAGAAATGAATCATTTAAGATTCAATATTAATTCATAATAATTTTTTAATTTCTTAATTTTGAATTTTGTAGTGTATAAATGATTTGTTCAGAACTGGAAATAAGAGTGTCATTTGATCATATATATATTCCAAATTTAATTTTGAAAGTTTAAAATAACGTGCATAGTACCCATATTTTTTATGTATATTATAATAAATTATTTTATACAAACCAGTCGGTTATCATATAATCATTAAAGATATCATATATAATTCTAATTGGGATTTGAGTAATAATGAATATATTTCGTAACTTATATAGTTAAATTTTTGGATTTCATCAAATGTGCTTATGTATTGTATTATAAATATTATTTAAAATTCCTAATCATTAACAAATTATAATTTTCTCTACATACATCTCATTTGAATTTCTAAAGTTAAAATATAAAGCACTTCTATTGACATTGATATTAACATGATTTGAAAAATTGGATAAAATACTAATTAAGTAATTGTATTTTCAATGTAAATAATAACATATTTATTATAATTATTTTGAGATGTATTTTATTGATGAGTACAGAAATCAATCTAAATGAATATGCCATAACTCATTAAAGATATTTGATTGTATAAAAATAAGAATTCGGAGATAATATATTGCAGTTTTTAGTTATATAATTAATAGATTGTTGTCAAATGTAATTATAGTATCATATTACTTTATAAAGATTTCAACAGAGTATTTATTGTCCTGATTTCGAATTATGGCTTTAGTATGCTCTTGTTTAAAACGATAAACTTATTGATCATATCAATGAAATTCAAAGTTTAATGAATAAAATAAATGACTTAGTATAATTAAAGCTAATTCATAGATGATTGCTTGAATAATTTTATATATTCAAATGATTTCTATTCATTTGATTTATATGATAAATTGATAATATAGAGTTAACTAATTAAACTGCCTTGTTTAATTTTTGTAAATAAGATTGACGTAACTAATTTTTCTCATTATGCTATTTTGGAACGAAAATTAATCTGGAGAATTTTATAATATATACTAGCCAATCATGTCGCAGAATCTTGAATTTTTGAACAATATTCAAATTTTATATGGAATGTAACCATAACCTTCAAATATAACGAAATTTCTTTAAATATACTCCTTTCCCCCGCTTGAGCCTTCAAAAATCAGATCATACTAACATTTAGTAACTTTATTTGATTCTAATCATCGATAATGGCCTCCAAACCTGATTCCGCTGCTAACCAAAAACCCAAAGATATCACCAACCCCGATGTTGTTACCAAATACAACGCTGCTTCTGAGATCACTCAAAGTAAGCTTTTACTATTCCTTTTTTTTCTAGATCTATTACCAATATTGCTATTATGATATTCCTTTTTGCTCCAAACGATTGTTTTAACATAGTTTTTTTAATTAGACGCCTTAAAATTCGTTATTGAAAAGTGTGTTCCTGAAGCTAAAATTATCGATATCTGTGTTGAAGGTGACAAATTTATCACTGATGCCCTCTCCAAAATCTACACCAAAAACAAGACCATTACCAAAGGTATACGCTCAAAAATATTATATATATCATTTTTTATTTATATTTTATAGGTATTGCTTTCCCCACCTGTATCTCTATCAACAACATTGCTTGCCACTTCTCTCCCTTGGAATCTGACCCTGAAGCCAACACTACTTTATCCAAAGGTGATTTAGTTAAAGTGTAATACTATCAAATTCGACGATCATATAATAGCCTGATTAACCTAATTTTGTATAGTCAACTTGGTACCCATATTGATGGATATCCTGCTATTGTTGCCCATACTTTCGTCATTGGTGCTACCAAGGTAAAATTATATATATATTTATATATATCCAGCATGATATTTATACTTTTAATATAGGAAGAACCCGCTACTGGTATCAAGGCTGATACTATCTTAGCTGCTCACTACTCTGCTGAAGCTGCCCTCAGAACTGTTGTTCCTGGTAACAAGGTACTTACCAATACTCTTGAAATTTATTTAAAGCTCACATACCCTTGAATTATAGACCTCTGTTGTTACTGACATTGTCAATAAAGTCTGCAAAGAATTTGACGTCAAGCCTATCGAAGGTATGTTGTCTTATCAAGTTGAACAAAACGTTCTTGAAGGTGAAAAGCAAATCATCCTCAACCCCAACGAAAACCATCGTAGAGACTTCAAAATCAATGAAATTGCCCAAAACGAAGTCTACTGTGTCGATATTGTCATTTCCTCTAAAGATGGTAAACTCAAGAACACCAACTACCGTACTACCGTCTACCGTCGTACTGACAGCACATACCAACTCAAGATGGCCGCCTCTCGTCGCTATTTGTCTGAAGTAAACAACAAACATGGTAAATTCCCCTTCAACATCAGAACCTCTGAAGACATCAAGACTGCTCGTATGGGTGTTGTTGAATGTGTCCGTAACCAAGTCCTTGCTAACTATGATGTCATGGCCGAAGAAAAGGACCAAGTTGTTGCTCAATTCTTATTCACCGTCTTACTCACTGGTAATGGATCTATCAGATTGACCACTCCTGGTTTATTGGATTTGGAAGCCTACAAATCTGAAAAATCCATCCAAAATGAAGAAGTCTTGGAAGTATTAAAATTAGAAGTTGAACGTAAACCCAAGGCTAAGAAAAACTAAGCTTAATGTAGAGGTTTATAAATAAAAGTATTTAATATACTCTTCATTTTCATCGAAATAATATCATATACACCAATTATTCCAATAATTCAATCACTATTCATTTATTTAAAATACCTGTAATATTATTTAAGTTAATGTTATATAGCAATAGTGTTTATTAAATTATCACACTAATATTTGTTTATTAAAACTATAATTTATACTTGCAAAACAAATATAGGATCCAATTATTAAATTACTGAAGATACACTTGGATCATTTAATCAATATTAAGGCCAAATAATCAGAGAATGCATACAGAATAGGTAAGTTATTTTTATGAATTAGTCAAGGCTAAGTAAATACTAGACAAATTAGAATAATCCTAAAGTTTATTCTGTAAATCCTTTAGAATAAAATCGTTTAATTAATAATATCAGTATCAATAATAAATTTATTGATATAAACAAGTATTATATGAAATTTTAATATTATATATGCTTATACTTTCATAAATATAATCTTAAGATAAATATTTGTGTGAGAGTATAAATTATAAGTGTAAAATATATTTTTTGAATAATTTATATTAAAGGTTATTAATGCAAAATTGAATTAAACAATTTATAAATTAATGAAGCTAAAGTTCAATATAATAGTGATAATAATTTCAAATTAGTATAATATATTTTGATTATAGTATATATTAAATTTAATACTAACTTTTTGTATTAGTTAAAATTGAGAAAAGTGAATCTTTTAATTTTCATTTACTCAAATAAATATCAATAATGCGGTGCAAATATCTATCTATAGTAAATTATTTAATCCCAATTTAGATAAACAAAACTACTATAGAAATGATAATATTAAAACAAGGTTAATATGATTTTTTGTTAACTTGTTATATTAAATGATGACGGCTGGCTGTTGTATTTATATTAGAAGTAATATAAACTTTATTGATTTAATCTATTAATTTGAAATGCATAATTAATCCAATTTCATCTTGATTACAGATTAATTAAGTTATACAAAATATTAAATGCAATATGATATATGGTGAATGAATATATATATTATTCTAATAATTAATTTGAATCAGAATGATTGGTATACACTATTATTAAGGAGCTTATCCATGATACAAAAATTGAATTAATATTAATTCATTCTAGGCTCAGCAATTTTATTCTAGTTCTGTTTTCGAATTTTACAAAACTAGTATGATTACATTAGTATTAACATTCTTATGTGAATAATAAATAATTCAATGAATGGTTATGATCTTGTTGATGGTATATGATGAAAATAATGAATTAAAAATGACAATAAAGGAAAATGTTTTTATATCCATGTCAAATTCCTTAACCCCTTAATCTTAAACTATATATAGCTGGTATAATGTTTTTTGAAAAACTTTCAAATCAAACAATAATTTTACTATAGTCCCAAATTAAGTGAAACAAATAGTTGTTGTAAATCTAACCTTTATTTTTTTCCAAGCTATAATTTAATATATTCGCTTTATGTTCAGAAAATATTTGTATCGTTTTCTTAAATTGGAATTTGCTCTGTGTAATTTTGATGGAAATTATATTGCTGATGATAGAAATATAGGTAATGATATGAATCAGAATGTTTATATTGAACACCTATAATGAGTAAGATTTGGTTAACTTATTTGGATGATGTAATGAGTATGAAAGCGGGAGTAAAATTGAGCTAAGATAAAAATTAAAATATTGGTTATTTGAAGGAATGGAAATTTAATATTGAAAAAGGGGGAGTATAAATAATTGATGATGACTTAGGTAATTAATTGAGTTCTATTTCACTGAATCGATTTCTGTTGTTGTTGATTATATTTAATGGATTATAATTATCATAGAAATAGCTACCATCAATTTATCGAACAGAATCCATTGGAGAATTATTTGAACGATTCTCTGGAAATAGATGCTGAATCCTTGATCTCGTCAGTTAAAGCGCATGCCTTGAATTTATCCATCAAAGATCCTGATAATAAAACTAGAAAGCGACACTACTTTACTATCCACCATATTAACTCCTATCATTTACAATGCCAGCACTGTTACCGGGTGTTATTGGTTAGTTATGATGTCTTGGGACTTGTAGCTTGCCCAAACTGTCGCTCACTTATTCAACCTAATTTTATTTCAAGAGCACAACAATATTCCAGGTATCATGATGGGTCTGGAGTAGATGAGGATAGTAAAATGTTTGTGATAACAGATCTGAACCTTTTATTGCTTGAATATGGCAATTTTCTCAGCTCTAAGTCCATTTGGATGGGTTTATTGAAGCTGAAATCCGTGAAATCAAGCTGGACAACAGTGTTAGCAGTTGTGACTGACACCATATTAAGATTGCATTCAGTGGATCAAGGAACAAGTCCATTGAACGGATATGCTATTTGTGACGAAATCCAATGGAGCCAATGTAGTATCAGTTGCTATGAAAATTATTCTGCCGGAATTCATACCATTTTAATATATACTAATGATGGCAAATGCTTGGAATTAGATGCGGGATCTTTTGGATTATATCGCTATTGGATGGCACATATGGTGCTCAGGGTGCAGAATATGAATTTGGGGCTTTGCTGGTCCAAACCCATTCCAAAATCGCTCACAAGACGCTCTTCCCAAGCTTCCGATGTATCTGAAGCTACGACCATTGATACTATCACAACCACTATAACCAATGTCACTACCAACTCATCCAAGACCTCTAAATCCAAACGCTTTTTCAAGTTCTGGAATTCAAAGAGCAGTAAAAAACAACCCAACATGTCTCAAACCATTGTGACACCACCGGTGGTAGCATCTCCAGCAACAAAGTCTACGGCGAAGCTACCGCAGTCTGATGCCGTCTCTAAGGAAAATGAAGCTATTATTACTAAAAAAATCCAGCTTCAATTTGGATCCAGGTCAAAATCCAAACATGAGAGCTCGAAGTATCAGCTCTGTCTGCACCCTGCACTCCTATCTTCGGAGCCCAACGGATGGTTTCACTATACAGATCAACCACCAAGTTCTTCCGAGATGAAGTGCGGCAGGCAGTTGTTATCTCCAACTCTGTCATCTTCTTTGACAGATGATACTTCTTCCGAGGTAACTACTCCCAGCCACTCAAGACATTCGTCTTTGCGTCCTGATATCGATTTGGAGATTAAATTGGAGCTCACTCCACTTTTGGATGCAAACCATGTCTTTGATTCTTTAATACAAGGTACCCAAGATTCGACAGACTCTTTGAGTCACCAGTCTTCTATTAATGATATGCAGCCGGTAAATATGAGCCATTCTAAACCCATTGATATTTACAATGCGAATAATCAAAGTGATTCGAGCCACCTTGAATCACTCTCAGAATCATCATCTTGGGATCCAGCGCCCGATTTAGATAAAATGAGATTGAATCAAAAGAATGCATTCCGATCCCTTTACGATTTGGGGCAAGACTCCTCGCATCTGGACGTCTTAAATAAGCTGCAATTGGATCAAAATCAAGAAAATGTAATCAGCCATCTAATCGACATGTTTCCTCTACCACCTAGAAGATATGACAGATAATCTAATTGTTATGTTGTATGATAAGCTATTTTATGACAATAAATTAATTTTATTGAATTGGATTAAGTAAAACACTTGATGATTGACACTTGGAATGGATCATAGCCTAAATCGACTAGTTATTTGATATACGAAGCTTAATTTAGCTTCAATAACCAGTGAAAAATGTAATTATTTGCAAATATACATTGATATGAACATTGGACTTAATAATTCATAGATAGTATTCACTAAAAATTATTGAACTTTATTAACACCATATTAATTGATAAATTGTATAGATATATATCAAAAGAACGTTTATAAAAAACAGTACAATATTTCTTTATCTTTTAGATACCCAATCATAGATCCAAAATCAGTAAATCAAGTTTATATTAAAAATTGGTTATGAAATATGGTTAACGAAATGTTAAATTTTAATATTTAAAAATTAATATAACATTGGCACCATCATCAACATATTTAACCCTTCATTTTAACATATCACAGTCAATCTTATTATGACGAAAATGGTATAATGAAATACACACTAGTGCAATTGTTAAAATATCAATAAAATGTTTTTTTCATTTCGTCTTATTTTAGTAAAAAGTTAATATAATGGTTGAATTTTTTCTCCACACTTTTCTAATAACCATATAATTTTTTTATGATGTATACAGGTCTGGTAATAACTGGTTAAAAATATTTAAAGATATAGGATTAAAACTTATTGAAATAACATAATTTCAAACGCAATATATTTAAATTCTGGCATTAACCATATAGTTTGTTTATATCTGCTAGTTAAACAATGTATTGTAAAAAGATTATTTTGCATAATAAAATTGGAAGATATTGACCGAAAGTCAAATAAAAGAAATACTAAATCTCTTCGTATGTGAATAAAATTCCAAATTAAATATAAACTTTGATATAATATTGAATAGTTCTGAATTATTTTAGTAAATCTTGAATCAATATATATATATATATTGGCATCAAGAGATTTTCAATTCTATTATGGTAAATCATTTGTAAAAGATGAATAAATATTAAATTTCTTTGATGAAATCTGTATAAAAGTTAGACAATATTAAGTATAAGTATATTGAATTTTTCAGGTGAGCAAATCAAACATATTTTAGATCTATCAAATGATATATTCTGATTCTTTTTTTGAATTATTAGAGTATAATATTCTGTTATTCAAGGTTGTGAAATTGGTGTAATACACTAGCTCAATATGTTATAATATTGAATTCTATTAATTAATAGAAAGAAAACCTTAATTAAGATTAATATTGCTAGAGAATAGCAATATTACTAGTATTTTGGCGCCAAATTATTCAATTGTAATCATAAGCTATGAAGTCTATAATTTCCAAATTTTTGTGTTACATTGATTATTTTCGAATTTTCTGTCTACATCATCATTGAAATTTATTAAATTATATATCAAGTTTATTGGACTTGAATAATTTAAAATTATTATTTATATTTAATAAAACTTTGATAATACTAGGAACAGATCCTGAACGATAAAATATTATATCAAATTTTACCTACATTTTTGAATATTAAGTTGCTAAAAATAAAATCAAGTTTTATTACTTTTAGTATTTATTTTTATTGAATTCATAATGTTATAATCGATGAATAATATTTGTTTATTATAAAATAAACCCATAATTATAATAGTTGAAGTGTATTATGTTACAATTAAAGTTTCTTCAGATATAAAATGTGATAATTTTGATTATAAATTTAAATTGAATTAAATCAAAGTTGATTTGATTGATGAATCAGCCACTGTAATTCATGATTCTATGAACATAATTAAAGTTCATAAATGATATATATAGATATAAGTAATATATATTTTAAACTCAACTCTAATATTAATTATTATAACTATCAAATATGATTAAGTGATTAATTGAATTTAAGGTTATAAATTATCTGTAACTAAATTCAATAAAATTAGATAAAAATTACATCATTTAATTCAACATAAATTTTATAATTTCAACAAAAGGCTTACTATACTAAAGTAAAAATAATTAAATTGAATTGATTCCACTTTGAATAATGTTTAAATGAGAATTTATAATAAAAGATATTAATGACTTAAAATTAAGTCATACCAATCCATTACGTCATTGTATCAAAAATCAATTATTGGTCAATGTATTTATCAGTATATATACCTCAAAGTAATTCACCTGTTCATGAATATCAAGTTGAAATCACAATATCGAAAATATCAATATGCCCTGGCAAGTACACCCTCACGTTGGAGACGATCATCGCGTTCACATTGGCTCTAAAATCTGTCTCAAGCATTTAGCTACTGGTAAATATGTTCGCTCGTCTAATGCTAGCTACCCATCTGGCTCTGGTCAGCAAGTTGTATATGCTCCTGCTAACCAACCTGAGCACGAAGATTGGTGGCAAGTTTTAGGCCCTGAACATCAACGCAACATTGGTGACGTTGTCAAATATGGTGAAGAGATCCGTATTCACCATATGGCCACTTCCAAATGGTTACATAGTCACGATATTAAATCGCCTGTTTCTGAGCAAAATGAAGTTTCTACCTTTGGTACTGAACAACAATCCGATGCCAATGACCTTTGGATTGTTGAAAAGGCTGATGGAGGTCCCAATGGACAAGAATGGCATGCTAACGATGTCTTCCTCTTAAGACACAAGAATACTGGTGCCTACCTTCACTCTCATAATCTCCAAATCAACATTGGTGGCCTCGTTGGTAATGAAATCACTACCTTCCAAGGACCTCGTGAAGACCAAAACAACCAATTCGGTACTCGCTTTGGTTAAATAACTTTGTATTTTAAATAAACCTTCTAACAATCATTTTTATATGATATACCTTCTTAAATATATATCAACTTATCATGGCCTTTTTTATATGCATCATGGATCAAATATTATACTTGAGTGTTAAGTTTAAAGTGGCATACCAACTGATAAACTGAAATTTTTACAATAGTATAATTACTATACCTCAAACATATTCTTGTCATTGATAATTTATATGTTATTAAATAGCGAAATATTTATTTTGAGGTGCCATATATGTAATTAAGTGAATAAAGCAATAAAAGGGAGCATTAGTTAATTTTTAAGGTATTATCTTGCATTGTGGATTGTGATGAAGGAGGAGGAAATATCATATGAGTCAAATTATTAAAGAATAATCTTTAATCATAGAAAAGTACAATTGATTAGGATAGTAAATGGTTAAATAAACTTCTTGGTGTTCATCCTTTTCGATGGGATTATTGCAAGTCTTTTGATCAGAGTCAATGTATTTAGCCTTTCCCCTTTGAACGAGAGATTGAGGGTAATTTCATTTATTCTCCCCGTCTTCTGTCATCTTTCTGATTTTACTCATTAGATGACTGATTAAAGATATATTCAAGGATAAACTAATAATACTTAAACCCAAGCGAAGAGCAGTTAATTGGGTATGTCTTTGTAAAACCATCACAACCATCAATCAAGTTTGTATAATTTTTAACTCACTAGTCACTACATCCATATATTTAACACTCGAAGAAATCTTCAGCTTATTCAAATGATAAAATAAGCAATATTCATAAACACTCATTGATATCATGAGAAACAAATGTAATACAAAATATCGATGGTTATTATTAGCTACGCAGTTATCAATCCAAACACAGTGATAATCCATCAGCAGATGGTATCGATTACACAGTTTACAATGCTTCGTCCTAGCTGATCGATTTCATTTACAAGTTGAGTAAAATTTTTTATAATAGATTAAACCATCTAATTTATATCGATTCTGTACTTTTAAAATTTTGCCCTGTGATTGTACCTGGATCACCAAATCTTAAATAGTTTAATATGATATAAAATGATACAATAATTAAAATGAACAACAATTGGTCAAAGGAACCATATGTGAATTGGTATAATTGGGTGAATTCATATTGAACAAATGTGTATGAGCCTAGCAGAGCTAATGACCATTGTAGTATATAAAATGTAGTATGGCCTATTTCCTATAGAAATTCATATATTGAATTTGATATATTGGCTATACAACTTTTCAGCCTTTGAATTATATTTTTTGATTTATATTTTGTACACATTGAAATTTAAATTGATTAATTCAATCACTTTAAATCAAATAAAAATGATTGTAGTGTTGTACTTCAAAATTAACTACCCACCTAAATTTGATAGTTAAACTAATATTATTTCTATTTTAAGCTGTCTTTGTCAATTTATAATTAAAGCATATTCTTTATTAGATATATCATTCACTAAATCAAATATTCAAACCTTAAAAGTGATAAAGATAAAAGGAAGTTTTTTTTGAATATTCTGCTACAATGTCTCAGCAGTAAGTTTTAAGACATAAAAGGATTAATAATTTATTAAATCATATTACAAGTACCTTTCTAACAAACAATCTTTAAATTATAAAACTTATTATAAAATACAACAGTTGGATACATTTTCAATATAAGGTATAATGAAAGAAATAAAAAAATATAATAAGATAGAATAAATTACAAATTATAAAAAAGTAGCCATTATCAGTTAATATATATATTAAAATTTTACTATTTTCAAAACAGTTGAACTATTTATGTCTAAAAACAAGAGCAGGACATCTGATATGATGTAATCAGGTCAAATCCAAAATAACCATACACTGCTATTATTTATTAGCCATCATATCACACATTTTAACATAGATCATAGTTTAATAGAAAATCATCTTGTAATAAGTGATTATCAATTGATATTTAGGATTTGAATTCATAAAAATCAAAGTTGAAACTGTACAACTAAATAATTATATCCATTCAAAATTTTATATCAATTTCTATTGAAATCTGAATAAAATATTGAGAAGCGAGTAAAATTTGTATTCAGAATATTAATGATATAAGAATGTACATACAAATATTTTGACTATTTTAATCTCACAAACATATGGTAAAAAAATACTAATATGCATAGTCAATCATTTGGCAAATATTAGAAATTCTAGGCTTCGTGCAACTTATAAACTAAATTTAATCTAAATTGAGTTGTTCAAAATTTAAATTAAATTTAAACTAAGACATATTGGGAATAAATGCATTGAAATTGTTAGTTAAATTCAGTTCATTAATGTACAGTTTTTATCGGAATAAAATGTATTTTTGTTAGTTTTAATAGAAGCTTGTGTTTATAAATATAAAGCATGTTGATGAAAAACTAACAGATGTTAAAACATAGTATTTCCTTATTACTAAATCAATTTCCGCAATTAATTAAAATGATATTTGTGAAATGCTAAAATGATGTTGTACTGATTAAATAATTTAATATTTACAGCTTTGATACAAAGCCAAAAAATGGATATTCATGTTATCCAATAATATCAATAATAATGAAAAGGTAACCTAATTAAATCAAGCTAAATCAATAAACGAAGCCCAATCATTTGACTAAGTTTTAGAATTTCACATAGAAGCTTTTTATGTGACGTAAGTAAAAATCGGATATAAATACTGCGATTACTTTTCAATCAAATCAATGTTATTCATATTATTTGATTAAATATTTCGATATGCCTTGGCAAGTACACCCCCACGTTGGAGATGACCACCGCGTTCACATTGGTTCTAAGATCTGTCTTCGCCATTTAGCTACAGGTAGATACGTTCGCTCCTCTTCTGTTAATTATCAAGGTGGTTCCGGCCAACAACTCGTCTATGCTCCTTCTAACCAACCCGAACATGAAGACTGGTGGCAAGTTTTAGGTCCCGAACATCAACGCAACATTGGTGATGTTATTAGATACGGCGAAGAAATCCGTATTCACCATATGGCCACTTTCAAGTGGTTACATAGCCATGATATCAGATCTCCTTCCTCTGGCCAAAATGAAGTCTCTACCTTTGGTACTGAACAACAATCCGATGCCAATGACCTTTGGATTGTTGAAAAGGCTGATGGAGGTCCCAATGGACAAGAATGGCATGCTAACGATGTCTTCCTCTTAAGACACAAGAACACTGGTGCTTGGCTCCACTCTCACGATATCCAAGTCAATGTTGGTGGTCGTAGTGGCAATGAAGTCACCACCTTCCAAGGACCTCGTGAAGATCAAAACAACCAATTCGGCACCCGTTTCGGTTAAACGTCGTGTATACTTATATCCAATAAAATCAATTTTCAATATTCATAGTATTTATTTCAATATCTATTATACTTAAAGTCAGCCTTCTTCCCTCTGTTTACATCTATCTAAATCCAAATTGATCATCACTACCTTATTAATCATTTTTATTTTATATAACCAATCCAATTATGCTATAATCATTGAAATATCTGATTTATACTGGTATAAATATTTTAAAAATAGAATTTTTAAATAACAGTATATATATACTATTAAAATGACTTATATAAAAAATATTATAATATATGATATTTTAAAAATATTTACAGTTACCATCCGAAAAATGAATTTTAGTTACATCATACTTTTTAAAGTATCCATTGAAAATGAATCATAAAAATATATTCTTTATTATTAGAATCAAAATATAAAAAGTTTAGCAAAGTTAATCATGAAAAATTTGAGAAATTTCTTTTACTAGAACACACTTTTGTAATCTGATCCAACTATGTAGTTTATGTGAGATTTCATTAGTGGATAGGGCTATAATACTGAAAAACCAATCTAATTTCTAAATCATCATACTTTATATAGTTGTTAATAATTATCAAAATTTGTTAGAATATATAGCTATTTAAGTAGCAATTTAAGATTAAAAATTAAGAATAAGCATGAACTTTTCAGACTCAAGAGGGTCTGCGGCGCTAAAATAAAGTCATATAATGGAAAGCATAAACCAAGTTTGATGATTGTCAGATTACAACTGAAAAGGATGAGTTTGATTAATAAAATAGACAGTTATTTCAGTTAACTTAATCTAAAATACTGGTATATCAATTTAATCAAGTTCGAATATAATTACAAATATAAATAATAATATATTTAACACTTTATTAGATGGCTTTTATATTACAATAATATTAGTGATATAATAGAATATTAAGATGATTATAGCATTGATCAATAAGAATACGACATGAATTAAATTCATAAGGAATAGATTTATAATTTTATATATTCTCTGATTAATTACAGATTATATAAAATATGTAATATTAACACCTAAAACCAATATATCATATTTATTAATTTTTTGGATAATGAGTAAAGACATATTGATAATTTAAAAAATAACGTATTATACACATATAGAATCATTAACTAATAATAAAATATTTAACTAACATAACAGTTATAGTTAACACAAAACCTTAGGAAAAGTTATTCAGATATCATTAATTGATTATGTATAGATATATTTTAGATGAAATATTATTTTAAACACGAATATTATAATGCGAAATTTTATCAGATATATTATTGAGATTTATTTAACAGTATTCGAAAGATTTTAAATCACTTTCAGTAATTAATCTAATATGAAAGTACAAGTTTTATAGAATTCATATATATATTCCAAAATATAGAGCTCAAAAAGACACTAATTATATAGCTGTTCAGTTTAGATTATTGTATATTAATACGGGTGAAGCAATAGAATACTTTTTAATAACCTTATTTAATAATTTTTTTTGATTTGAACAGAATGAATTCTAATTACGTCAACAAAACTTAGAAATAAAAATTGAATACTATGAATATGATTTGAAAAATATTGGTAAAGATGAGAAATAACTAAATGAAATATATAAGTAATTAATTAAAACTATAAATTATTATTGTAAAAATAAAATCATTATAAATTAGATAAAATAAAGAAAATATAATATGAAAAAGCTCAAATTAAGGATAGTTAAATTATCATTTATAGTATAAATATTATAATAAAACAAGTCACACATGGAGCTGTGGCCTAATGGATAAGGCGTCAGACTTCGGATCTGAAGATTGTGGGTTCGAGTCCCACCAGCTTCGAGTTGATAGTCATTTAATTTTTAATTTCGTAATTATTTTCATATTATAAAAAAGGATAATTTATTCATTTGTCTTTTTTCTCATTTAAAATATGGTTTAAGGTCTTTTGTAAACCTTCTTCCAAGGTGTATAAAGGCTTATAACCTAAAATACTTTGAGCTTTTTCAGTGTTAAAATATCTGTTAGAGCATGAGTGCCTGATGGCGTAGGGTTTTAAGGTAATTTCAATTTTCTTAATGGGTGAAATAAACCATAGTAGGTAGTCAACAGTATGAGCGATGCTAATACCTACAGAGTAAGGCAGTGTGAATTGGAGTGATTTTTCTAAACCAAGGATACCCCATACACGACGAGGCATATCCCAGAAAGGAATCGGCGTAGTGTTAGTAATGAAGAAAGCGTTTCCAGCAACATCGGGGCTGGGAAGCTTATCGGCGGCCAATAAGTGAGCGTAGGCAGCATTCTCAATATAAGTATAATCAAATAAATTGGTATTGTCACCAACTTGAACTTTAGTTTGACCAGTTTCATACAAGTTAACTAAACGAGGAATCATTTGACGATCACCAATACCGAATAAACCAGCGACACGGAGTGATACGGTGGCCAAAGAGGCAGAATTGGCTTCAAGAACCATCTTTTCACCAAGACTCTATAGGATAATTAAGATTAATTGATTTAAAATTAAATTTATTGTTACCTTAGTTTCAGAGTAAACATCAACAAATTTGGCAGGATAGGGACAAGTTTCGTCAACTCCATTCAAAGGTTCACCACCATAAACAACACTAGCGCTGCTGGTAAATACCAACTTTTTAACACCAGCATCTTGGCAAACTTTAACAACGTTCTTCATACCCTCAACGTTCACCTTCCAAAACAGGTGATCGGGGGCGGAAGCAATGGGAGAAGCGGTTTGAATAACGGTAGTAACACCTTGGCAAGCATCTTTAAGGTCTTGATAACTACACATGTCACCAACAAAAACTTCAACATCAGATAAATCGAACCTTTTTTGAATATCAAACGATTTAATTTTGATATTGGGATGAGTTGAATTCTTTCTTTCTACTAATTGTGAGATAATATTATGACCCAAAAAGCCTTCACCTCCAATGACTAAATATACTTCACTTGCTGTATTAGACATTATTATTCTTGAGTATTAATTATATCAATCAGTCAATAACCTTAACTCAACAGTTGAAGTATTTAAATAGTTTATCACGGATGATAACATTTGCCATCAGTTTCCTTATATAGTCAAAAATTATTTGAGGTGTTCTAAATTTTTAAATGTGAAAAGTATGGGAATTTTTGTTAATTATCATATAAATTGTCAATTAAGCAAGTGATATTGAGATTAAAATAACAAATTTAAAAATATTTGCTATATGATTAATATTATAAATATCTCATAATATATATAATGTCATAAATTATTTATTATTAAAATTATAATTATTAGTCTATACACTATTAAATATAAATATAACCATTGCAATGATTTCTATATTAATCAAGGATAATGTATGAATAAGGATTAATTATTTAAATCCGTAAATGTGAACTTGAGAATAGAATACTTTTCAATCCCAGCAGATCTCTTCAATACTTCCTATATAATTCAATTAGCCATCAAGATTTAATCAAATATATTATTAAATTACTTGTCCATTTAAATTATATTGCTTCATAATTTCAATTATTTCTTTAGGACGATTCTCTTGTATGGTGACCAAATAGAATACTCCTTTAGGGCTCAATAGCTTATGGATCATTGGAAGTAATCGATCAATAACTTCTCTACCATCAACACCGCCAGCCCATGTAGCATTGATTTTAGGCAATATACCTGCTGTTGTTACAGAGTAGATTTCCTCGGTAGGAGTGACTACATAAGGTGGGTTA